>CM038623.1:18567985-18575485 GCA_021554675.1 Leuciscus idus
CCATGCTTAGCTTCCGAGATCAGACGAGATCGGGCGTTTTTTTTTTTTTTTTTTTTTTTTTTTGACTTTCTGAAGAAACTCTGCTCCCAAGACTGGGCTTTTTGAAGAAACTAAGACTATTTCAGGCTTTTTGAACAAATTCTTAGACTCTTTTTTTTTTTTTTTTTTTTCAAAAAGCTTTTTGAAGAAACTAAGACTATTTCAGGCTTTTTGAACAAAATCTTAGACTCTTTTTTTTTTTTTTTTTTTTTTTTTTTTACCAAAAATGCTTCCAGCACCTGGTATTCCCAGGCGGTCTCCCATCCAACCAGGCCCGACCATGCTTAGCTTCCGAGATCAGACGAGATCGGGCGTTTTTTTTTCTTTTTTTTTTTTTTTAGACTTTCTGAAGAAACTCTGCTCCCAAGATTGAGCTTTTTGAAGAAACTAAGACTATTTCAGGCTTTTTGAACAAATTCTTAGACTCTTTTTTTTTTTTTTTTTTTTACCAAAAATGCTTCCAGAACCTGGTATTCCCAGGAGGTCTCCCATCCAACCAGGCCCGACCATGCTTACCTCCGAGATTAGGCTTCCAGCACCTGGTATTCTAGACTCTATTTTTTTTTATTTTTTTTTATTTCAAAAATGCTTCCAGCACCTGGTATTCCCAGGCGGTCTCCCATCCAACCAGGCCCGACCATGCTTAGCTTCCGAGATCAGACGAGATCGGGCGTTTTTTTTTTTTTTTTTTACTTTCTGAAGAAACTCTGCTCCCAAGACTGGACTTTTTGAAGAAACTAAGACTATTTCAGGATTTTTGAACAAATTCTTAGACTCTTTTTTTTTTTTCGTTTTTTTTCTTTCAAAAATGCTTCCAGCACCTGGTATTCCCAGGCGGTCTCCCATCCAACCAGGCCCGACCATGCTTAGCTTCCGAGATCAGACGAGATCGGGCGTTTTTTTTTTTTTTTTTTTTTTTTTTTGACTTTCTGAAGAAACTCTGCTCCCAAGACTGGGCTTTTTGAAGAAACTAAGACTATTTCAGGCTTTTTGAACAAATTCTTAGACTCTTTTTTTTTTTTTTACCAAAAATGCTTCCAGAACCTGGTATTCCCAGGCGGTCTCCCATCCAACCAGGCCCAACCATGTTTAGCTTCCGAGATTAGACGAGATCGGGCGTTTTTTTGGGGTTTTTTTTTTTTTTTTGACTTTCTGAAGAAACTCTGCTCCCAAGACTGGGCTTTTTGAAGAAACTAAGACTATTTCAGGCTTTTTGAACAAATTCTAGACTCTATTTTTTTTTTTTTTTTTTTTTTTTCAAAAATGCTTCCAGCACCTGGTATTCCCAGGCGGTCTCCCATCCAACCAGGCCCGACCATGCTTACCTCCGAGATAAGACGAGATTGGGCGTTTTTTTTTTTTTTTTGACTTTCTGAAGAAACTCTGCTCTCAAGACTGGGCTTTTTGAAGAAACTAAGACTATTTCAGGCTTTTTGAACAAAATCTTAGACTCTTTTTTTTTTGTTTTTGTTTTTTTTTTTACCAAAAATGCTTCCAGCACCTGGTATTCCCAGGCGGTCTCCCATTCAACCAGGCCCGACCATGCTTAGCTTCCGAGATCAGACGAGATCGGGCGTTTTTTTTTTTTGTTGTTTTTTTTTAGACTTTCTGAAGAAACTCTGCTCCCAAGACTGGGCTTTTTGAAGAAACTAAGACTATTTCAGGCTTTTTGAACAAATTCTTAGACTCTTTTTTTTTTTTTTTTTTTTTTTACCAAAAATGCTTCCAGAACCTGGTATTCCCAGGCGGTCTCCCATCCAACCAGGCCCGACCATGCTTAGCTTCCGAGATCAGACGAGATCGGGCGTTTTTTTTTTTTTTTTTTTTTTTTTTTGACTTTCTGAAGAAACTCTGCTCCCAAGACTGGGCTTTTTGAAGAAACTAAGACTATTTCAGGCTTTTTGAACAAAATCTTAGACTCTTTTTTTTTTTGTTTTTGTTTTTTTTTTACCAAAAATGCTTCCAGCACCTGGTATTCCCAGGCGGTCTCCCATCCAACCAGGCCCGACCATGCTTACCTCTGAGATTAGACGAGATTGGGCTTTTTTTTTTTTTTTTGACTTTCTGAAGAAACTCTGCTCCCAAGACTGGGCTTTTTGAAGAAACTAAGACTATTTCAGGCTTTTTGAACAAAATCTTAGACTCTTTTTTTTTTTTTTTTTTTTTACCAAAAATGCTTCCAGAACCTGGTATTCCCAGGCGGTCTCCCATCCAACCAGGCCCGACCATGCTTAGCTTCCGAGATCAGACGAGATCGGGCGTTTTTTTTTTTTTTTTTTTTTTTTTTTGACTTTCTGAAGAAACTCTGCTCCCAAGACTGGACTTTTTGAAGAAACTAAGACTATTTCAGGATTTTTGAACAAATTCTTAGAGTCTTTTTTTTTTTCTTTTTTTTTCTTTCACAAATGCTTCCAGCACCTGGTATTCCCAGGCGGTCTCCCATCCAACCAGGCCCGACCATGCTTAGCTTCCGAGATCAGACGAGATCAGGCGTTTTTTTTTTTGTTTGTTTTTTTTTGACTTTCTGAAGAAACTCTGCTCCCAAGACTGGGCTTTTTGAAGAAACTAAGACTATTTCAGGCTTTTTGAACAAATTCTTAGACTCTTTTTTTTTTTTTTTTACCAAAAATGCTTCCAGAACCTGGTATTCCCAGGCGGTCTCCCATCCAACCAGGCCCGACCATGCTTACCTCCTAGATTAGACGAGATTGGGCGTTTTTTTTTTTTTTTTGACTTTCTGAAGAAACTCTGCTCCCAAGACTGGGCTTTTTGAAGAAACTAAGACTATTTCAGGCTTTTTGAACAAAATCTTAGACTCTTTTTTTTTTTTTTTTTTTTTTTTTTTACCAAAAATGCTTCCAGCACCTGGTATTCCCAGGCGGTCTCCCATCCAACCAGGCCCGACCATGCTTAGCTTCCGAGATCAGACGAGATCGGGCGTTTTTTTTTTCTTTTTTTTTTTTTTAGACTTTCTGAAGAAACTCTGCTCCCAAGATTGAGCTTTTTGAAGAAACGAAGACTATTTCAGGCTTTTTGAACAAATTCTTAGACTCTTTTTTTTTTTTTTTTTTTTACCAAAAATGCTTCCAGAACCTGGTATTCCCAGGCGGTCTCCCATCCAACCAGGCCCGACCATGCTTAGCTTCCGAGATCAGACGAGATCGGGCGTTTTTTTTTTTTTTTTTTTTTTTTTTTGACTTTCTGAAGAAACTCTGCTCCCAAGACTGGGCTTTTTGAAGAAACTAAGACTATTTCAGGCTTTTTGAACAAATTCTAGACTCTATTGTTTTTTCTTTTTTTTTCTTTCAAAAATGCTTCCAGCACCTGGTATTCCCAGGCGGTCTCCCATCCAACCAGGCCCGACCATGTTTACCTCCGAGATTAGACGAGATTGGGCGTTTTTTTTTTTTTTTTTGACTTTCTGAAGAAACTCTGCTCCCAAGACTGGGCTTTTTGAAGAAACTAAGACTATTTCAGGCTTTTTGAACAAATTCTTAGACTCTTTTTTTTTTTTTTTTTTTTTTTTTACCAAAAATGCTTCCAGAACCTGGTATTCCCAGGCGGTCTCCCATCCAACCAGGCCCGACCATGCTTAGCTTCCGAGATCAGACGAGATCGGGCGTTTTTTTTTTTTTTTTTTTTTTTTTTTGACTTTCTGAAGAAACTCTGCTCCCAAGACTGGACTTTTTGAAGAAACTAAGACTATTTCAGGATTTTTGAACAAATTCTTAGTCTTTTTTTTTTTCTTTTTTTTTCTTTCAAAAATGCTTCCAGCACCTGGTATTCCCAGGCGGTCTCCCATCCAACCAGGCCCGACCATGCTTAGCTTCCGAGATCAGACGAGATCGGGCGTTTTTTTTTTTTGTTTTTTTTTTTTTTGACTTTCTGAAGAAACTCTGCTCCCAAGACTGGACTTTTTGAAGAAACTAAGACTATTTCAGGCTTTTTGAACAAATTCTAGACTCTATTGTTTTTTCTTTTTTTTTCTTTCAAAAATGCTTCCAGCACCTGGTATTCCCAGGCGGTCTCCCATCCAACCAGGCCCGACCATGCTTACCTCCGAGATTAGACGAGATTGGGCGTTTTTTTTTTTTTTTTGACTTTCTGAAGAAACTCTGCTCCCAAGACTGGGCTTTTTGAAGAAACTAAGACTATTTCAGGCTTTTTGAACAAAATCTTAGACTCTTTTTTTTTTTTTTTTTTTTTTTTTTTTTACCAAAAATGCTTCCAGCACCTGGTATTCCCAGGCGGTCTCCCATCCAACCAGGCCCGACCATGCTTACCTCCGAGATTAGACGAGATTGGGCGTTTTTTTTTTTTTTTTGACTTTCTGAAGAAACTCTGCTCCCAAGACTGGGCTTTTTGAAGAAACTAAGACTATTTCAGGCTTTTTGAACAAATTCTTAGACTCTTTTTTTTTTTTTTTTTTTTTACCAAAAATGCTTCCAGAACCTGGTATTCCCAGGCGGTCTCCCATCCAACCAGGCCCGACCATGCTTAGCTTCCGAGATCAGACGAGATCGGGCGTTTTTTTTTTTTTTTTTTTTTTTTTTTGACTTTCTGAAGAAACTCTGCTCCCAAGACTGGACTTTTTGAAGAAACTAAGACTATTTCAGGATTTTTGAACAAATTCTAGACTCTATTGTTTTTTCTTTTTTTTTCTTTCAAAAATGCTTCCAGCACCTGGTATTCCCAGGCGGTCTCCCATCCAACCAGGCCCGACCATGCTTACCTCCGAGATTAGACGAGATTGGGCGTTTTTTTTTTTTTTTTGACTTTCTGAAGAAACTCTGCTCCCAAGACTGGGCTTTTTGAAGAAACTAAGACTATTTCAGGCTTTTTGAACAAAATCTTAGACTCTTTTTTTTTTGTTTTTGTTTTTTTTTTACCAAAAATGCTTCCAGCACCTGGTATTCCCAGGCGGTCTCCCATCCAACCAGGCCCGACCATGCTTACCTCCGAGATTAGACGAGATTGGGCGTTTTTTTTTTTTTTTTTTGACTTTCTGAAGAAACTCTGCTCCCAAGACTGGGCTTTTTGAAGAAACTAAGACTATTTCAGGCTTTTTGAACAAATTCTTAGACTCTTTTTTTTTTTTTTTTTTTTTACCAAAAATGCTTCCAGAACCTGGTATTCCCAGGCGGTCTCCCATCCAACCAGGCCCGACCATGCTTAGCTTCCGAGATCAGACGAGATCGGGCGTTTTTTTTTTTTTTTTTTTTTTTTTTTTGACTTTCTGAAGAAACTCTGCTCCCAAGACTGGACTTTTTGAAGAAACTAAGACTATTTCAGGATTTTTGAACAAATTCTTAGTCTTTTTTTTTTCTTTTTTTTTCTTTCAAAAATGCTTCCAGCACCTGGTATTCCCAGGCGGTCTCCCATCCAACCAGGCCCGACCATGCTTAGCTTCCGAGATCAGACGAGATCAGGCGTTTTTTTTTTTTTTTTTTTTTTTTTTTGACTTTCTGAAGAAACTCTGCTCCCAAGACTGGGCTTTTTGAAGAAACTAAGACTATTTCAGGCTTTTTGAACAAATTCTTAGACTCTTTTTTTTTTCTTTTTTTTTTTTTCAAAAATGCTTCCAGCACCTGGTATTCCCAGGCGGTCTCCCATCCAACCAGGCCCAACCATGTTTAGCTTCCGAGATTAGACGAGATCGGGCGTTTTTTTTTTTTTTTTTTACTTTCTGAAGAAACTCTGCTCCCAAGACTGGACTTTTTGAAGAAACTAAGACTATTTCAGGATTTTTGAACAAATTCTTAGACTCTTTTTTTTTCTCGTTTTTTTTCTTTCAAAAATGCTTCCAGCACCTGGTATTCCCAGGCGGTCTCCCATCCAACCAGGCCCGACCATGCTTAGCTTCCGAGATCAGACGAGATCGGGCGTTTTTTTTTTTTTTTTTTTTTTTTTGACTTTCTGAAGAAACTCTGCTCCCAAGACTGGGCTTTTTGAAGAAACTAAGACTATTTCAGGCTTTTTGAACAAATTCTTAGACTCTTTTTTTTTTTACCAAAAATGCTTCCAGAACCTGGTATTCCCAGGCGGTCTCCCATCCAACCAGGCCCAACCATGTTTAGCTTCCGAGATTAGACGAGATCGGGCGTTTTTTTTTTTTTTTTTTTTTTTTTTTTGACTTTCTGAAGAAACTCTGCTCCCAAGACTGGGCTGTTGCGAATATGCATCTGGGTAAATATGAATTAGCTCAAGAATATGGGGAATCTTGGGATATTAATATCTATGACTCATGGTCATAATTCATAAGTCGCATGTACATTTATTTATTTTTTTATTATAGGAAATGCCTCGTTCTGTAACTGGTCTGACCAACCTTTAACTCGGCCAGCGAGTAGATGTAAGGTCAGTACAGTTAAGAAGGGGTATTCACAAACTCCACTAAAGTTTAGGTTCTGGCCAAGAACATTAAACTTTATTGAGTTTATTAATTAAAACTACTGAATGTAGTCTAATATTATAGAGCCTGTAGCTTTATAGATCTTTTGTTTCATTGACTTTATAAAAAGTGGGTTTTCAAACACAGAGACAGTTAAAAGTATAAATGGGTTTATTAATAAAATGGCACACGCTAGAGATTATAAACTACAAATATAAACGTACGTAAAAATGCAAACAAACACATAAACATTTAAACAAACATGACGTGATCGGAATGAAAATGGAATGAAAGAAAGAAAGATATAGAGGGAAGATAGAGGGTAACTTAAATCACAGACCTAAGACCTAGACACCTGGAACAGCTTTTATAGGAATCAATATACTTGCGAGATGTGGTACTCTTTCAGTGTGATGCTGAAAAGGGGACGCGCGTACGCGTGTCCGGCTGGTTTGCGTCTAGCTTCTTCTTCTGGGTCGTTTCGAAAAACGATGTAAAGGCTCACTTGAATTTAACGTTACCGGAAAAGTTCAGATTCGTCTCCCGGGATGGGAGAGGCTGGAAATCTTAGTTGCAACGAACGGCAGCTACGACTCGAACATGTGTTGGTCCGAGGAGAAGGCCAGGGCCTCCTTCAGATGTTCCTTGGAGAAACGCTGCGCCGAGGAAGAGGGTCCAGAGAAGTTGGATGAGTTGAGTTGGAAGCGAGAAGAGAAGAGAGCGAGATGAGGTGGCTTCTGACGTTTTATCAGACCTCTGTTTACGCCCCCCTCTTGGAACGACAGCGAATCAGATTGTCTTTTCTGAAGCGGGAAAATTCTCTTTGTGTGAAGAAGAAAACGCCTACTTTCACCATATGTCTTATGAGAGAAAGGATTCATATTTCTTCTTAAGATTGTACACCTGGAACAATACATCTTACTGTAATACTATGTGCGGGACTGGCTGAATTAAAACAGGACGGTCAGACAGATACCAAGAATTACAGGTAGATATTGGACACACATAACATTACGTTCATATGCCTCATTACACACAAATAAAGCTTGATTAAACACACAATAAAATTG
>CM038623.1:18577985-18625485 GCA_021554675.1 Leuciscus idus
CGAGATCAGACGAGATCGGGCGTTTTTTATTTATTTATTTATTTTTTTAGACTTTCTGAAGAAACTCTGCTCCCAAGACTGGGCTTTTTGAAGAAACTAAGACTATTTCAGGCTTTTTGAACAAATTCTTAGACTCTTTTTTTTTTTTTTTTTTTTTTACCAAAAATGCTTCCAGAACCTGGTATTCCCAGGCGGTCTCCCATCCAACCAGGCCCAACCATGTTTAGCTTCCGAGATTAGACGAGATCGGGCGTTTTTTTTTTTTTTTTTTTTTTTTTTTTGACTTTCTGAAGAAACTCTGCTCCCAAGACTGGGCTGTTGCGAATATGCATCTGGGTAAATATGAATTAGCTCAAGAATATGGGGAATCTTGGGATATTAATATCTATGACTCATGGTCATAATTCATAAGTCGCATGTACATTTATTTATTTTTTTATTATAGGAAATGCCTCGTTCTGTAACTGGTCTGACCAACCTTTAACTCGGCCAGCGAGTAGATGTAAGGTCAGTACAGTTAAGAAGGGGTATTCACAAACTCCACTAAAGTTTAGGTTCTGGCCAAGAACATTAAACTTTATTGAGTTTATTAATTAAAACTACTGAATGTAGTCTAATATTATAGAGCCTGTAGCTTTATAGATCTTTTGTTTCATTGACTTTATAAAAAGTGGGTTTTCAAACACAGAGACAGTTAAAAGTATAAATGGGTTTATTAATAAAATGGCACACGCTAGAGATTATAAACTACAAATATAAACGTACGTAAAAATGCAAACAAACACATAAACATTTAAACAAACATGACGTGATCGGAATGAAAATGGAATGAAAGAAAGAAAGATATAGAGGGAAGATAGAGGGTAACTTAAATCACAGACCTAAGACCTAGACACCTGGAACAGCTTTTATAGGAATCAATATACTTGCGAGATGTGGTACTCTTTCAGTGTGATGCTGAAAAGGGGACGCGCGTACGCGTGTCCGGCTGGTTTGCGTCTAGCTTCTTCTTCTGGGTCGTTTCGAAAAACGATGTAAAGGCTCACTTGAATTTAACGTTACCGGAAAAGTTCAGATTCGTCTCCCGGGATGGGAGAGGCTGGAAATCTTAGTTGCAACGAACGGCAGCTACGACTCGAACATGTGTTGGTCCGAGGAGAAGGCCAGGGCCTCCTTCAGATGTTCCTTGGAGAAACGCTGCGCCGAGGAAGAGGGTCCAGAGAAGTTGGATGAGTTGAGTTGGAAGCGAGAAGAGAAGAGAGCGAGATGAGGTGGCTTCTGACGTTTTATCAGACCTCTGTTTACGCCCCCCTCTTGGAACGACAGCGAATCAGATTGTCTTTTCTGAAGCGGGAAAATTCTCTTTGTGTGAAGAAGAAAACGCCTACTTTCACCATATGTCTTATGAGAGAAAGGATTCATATTTCTTCTTAAGATTGTACACCTGGAACAATACATCTTACTGTAATACTATGTGCGGGACTGGCTGAATTAAAACAGGACGGTCAGACAGATACCAAGAATTACAGGTAGATATTGGACACACATAACATTACGTTCATATGCCTCATTACACACAAATAAAGCTTGATTAAACACACAATAAAATTGTCAGTGTTTCCGTTATGGCAAATGACGACACTTTGAGAAACATAGGAATACATATCAAACATTTAGTGGCTTGTTATGTGGAAGAATATCTGTTTCCAAAGTTCCAGAGTGTGTGTGTGTGTGTGTGTGTGTGTGTGTGTGTGTGTGTGTGTGTGTGTGTGTGTGTGTGTGTGTGTGTGTTCTGGAATGCCTTTGAGGCTTGGGTCGTAAAGTTTTATGGTCTGAGTTAGGGTTACAACAAGACACGACTGAGGAATTCCCTTCAATGAACATTTAGAATTCAAAACTATACTCTAGCAAACCAAACCTCTATCACACGTGCATATAGGAAGGTACACACATTATAAAGGAAAATAACAGATATTTCTCTTATTCTCAGTTATACACAAAAGGGTGTTTGTGTGTGTGTGCGGAATGCCATGAGGCCGTAAAGTTGGGGGATACGAGTCACATGGGCGCTGGTAAATGGGTCCTCGTGGGGCAATTATTAACCAGCAAGGACACAAGACGATGTGTCTTCCCATATGATCACTTAACGCGAGAAGCAGATGTCGTTGTGGCTACAGGGCTTTTTGAAGAAACTAAGACTATTTCAGGCTTTTTGAACAAATTCTAGACTCTATTTTTTTTTTTCTTTTTTTTTTTTCAAAAATGCTTCCAGCACCTGGTATTCCCAGGCGGTCTCCCATTCAACCAGGCCCGACCATGCTTAGCTTCCGAGATCAGACGAGATCGGGCGTTTTTTTTTTTTTTTTTTTTTTTTTTTAGACTTTCTGAAGAAACTCTGCTCCCAAGACTGGGCTTTTTGAAGAAACTAAGACTATTTCAGGCTTTTTGAACAAATTCTTAGACTCTTTTTTTTTTTTTTTTTTTTTTACCAAAAATGCTTCCAGAACCTGGTATTCCCAGGCGGTCTCCCATCCAACCAGGCCCAACCATGTTTAGCTTCCGAGATTAGACGAGATCGGGCGGTTTTTTTGGGTTTTTTTTTTTTTTGACTTTCTGAAGAAACTCTGCTCCCAAGACTGGGCTTTTTGAAGAAACTAAGACTATTTCAGGCTTTTTGAACAAATTCTAGACTCTATTTTTTTTTTCTTTTTTTTTCTTTCAAAAATGCTTCCAGCACCTGGTATTCCCAGGCGGTCTCCCATCCAACCAGGCCCAACCATGTTTAGCTTCCGAGATTAGACGAGATCGGGCGTTTTTTTTTGGGTTTTTTTTTTTTTTGACTTTCTGAAGAAACTCTGCTCCCAAGACTGGGCTTTTTGAAGAAACTAAGACTATTTCAGGCTTTTTGAACAAATTCTAGACTCTATTTTTTTTTTCTTTTTTTTTCTTTCAAAAATGCTTCCAGCACCTGGTATTCCCAGGCGGTCTCCCATCCAACCAGGCCCGACCATGCTTACCTCCGAGATAAGACGAGATTGGGCGTTTTTTTTTTTTTTTTTGACTTTCTGAAGAAACTCTGCTCCCAAGACTGGGCTTTTTGAAGAAACTAAGACTATTTCAGGCTTTTTGAACAAATTCTTAGACTCTTTTTTTTTATTTATTTTTTTATTTTTACCAAAAATGCTTCCAGAACCTGGTATTCCCAGGCGGTCTCCCATCCAACCAGGCCCGACCATGCTTACCTCCGAGATTAGACGAGATTGGGCGTTTTTTTTTTTTTTTTTTTGACTTTCTGAAGAAACTCTGCTCCCAAGACTGGGCTTTTTGAAGAAACTAAGACTATTTCAGGCTTTTTGAACAAATTCTTAGACTCTTTTTTTTTTCTTTTTTTTTTTTTCAAAAATGCTTCCAGCACCTGGTATTCCCAGGCGGTCTCCCATCCAACCAGGCCCAACCATGTTTAGCTTCCGAGATTAGACGAGATCGGGCGTTTTTTTTTTTTTTTTTTTTTTTTTTTTGACTTTCTGAAGAAACTCTGCTCCCAAGACTGGGCTGTTGCGAATATGCATCTGGGTAAATATGAATTAGCTCAAGAATATGGGGAATCTTGGGATATTAATATCTATGACTCATGGTCATAATTCATAAGTCGCATGTACATTTATTTATTTTTTTATTATAGGAAATGCCTCGTTCTGTAACTGGTCTGACCAACCTTTAACTCGGCCAGCGAGTAGATGTAAGGTCAGTACAGTTAAGAAGGGGTATTCACAAACTCCACTAAAGTTTAGGTTCTGGCCAAGAACATTAAACTTTATTGAGTTTATTAATTAAAACTACTGAATGTAGTCTAATATTATAGAGCCTGTAGCTTTATAGATCTTTTGTTTCATTGACTTTATAAAAAGTGGGTTTTCAAACACAGAGACAGTTAAAAGTATAAATGGGTTTATTAATAAAATGGCACACGCTAGAGATTATAAACTACAAATATAAACGTACGTAAAAATGCAAACAAACACATAAACATTTAAACAAACATGACGTGATCGGAATGAAAATGGAATGAAAGAAAGAAAGATATAGAGGGAAGATAGAGGGTAACTTAAATCACAGACCTAAGACCTAGACACCTGGAACAGCTTTTATAGGAATCAATATACTTGCGAGATGTGGTACTCTTTCAGTGTGATGCTGAAAAGGGGACGCGCGTACGCGTGTCCGGCTGGTTTGCGTCTAGCTTCTTCTTCTGGGTCGTTTCGAAAAACGATGTAAAGGCTCACTTGAATTTAACGTTACCGGAAAAGTTCAGATTCGTCTCCCGGGATGGGAGAGGCTGGAAATCTTAGTTGCAACGAACGGCAGCTACGACTCGAACATGTGTTGGTCCGAGGAGAAGGCCAGGGCCTCCTTCAGATGTTCCTTGGAGAAACGCTGCGCCGAGGAAGAGGGTCCAGAGAAGTTGGATGAGTTGAGTTGGAAGCGAGAAGAGAAGAGAGCGAGATGAGGTGGCTTCTGACGTTTTATCAGACCTCTGTTTACGCCCCCCTCTTGGAACGACAGCGAATCAGATTGTCTTTTCTGAAGCGGGAAAATTCTCTTTGTGTGAAGAAGAAAACGCCTACTTTCACCATATGTCTTATGAGAGAAAGGATTCATATTTCTTCTTAAGATTGTACACCTGGAACAATACATCTTACTGTAATACTATGTGCGGGACTGGCTGAATTAAAACAGGACGGTCAGACAGATACCAAGAATTACAGGTAGATATTGGACACACATAACATTACGTTCATATGCCTCATTACACACAAATAAAGCTTGATTAAACACACAATAAAATTGTCAGTGTTTCCGTTATGGCAAATGACGACACTTTGAGAAACATAGGAATACATATCAAACATTTAGTGGCTTGTTATGTGGAAGAATATCTGTTTCCAAAGTTCCAGAGTGTGTGTGTGTGTGTGTGTGTGTGTGTGTGTGTGTGTGTGTGTGTGTGTGTGTGTGTGTGTGTGTGTGTGTTCTGGAATGCCTTTGAGGCTTGGGTCGTAAAGTTTTATGGTCTGAGTTAGGGTTACAACAAGACACGACTGAGGAATTCCCTTCAATGAACATTTAGAATTCAAAACTATACTCTAGCAAACCAAACCTCTATCACACGTGCATATAGGAAGGTACACACATTATAAAGGAAAATAACAGATATTTCTCTTATTCTCAGTTATACACAAAAGGGTGTTTGTGTGTGTGTGCGGAATGCCATGAGGCCGTAAAGTTGGGGGATACGAGTCACATGGGCGCTGGTAAATGGGTCCTCGTGGGGCAATTATTAACCAGCAAGGACACAAGACGATGTGTCTTCCCATATGATCACTTAACGCGAGAAGCAGATGTCGTTGTGGCTACAGGGCTTTTTGAAGAAACTAAGACTATTTCAGGCTTTTTGAACAAATTCTAGACTCTATTTTTTTTTTTCTTTTTTTTTTTTCAAAAATGCTTCCAGCACCTGGTATTCCCAGGCGGTCTCCCATTCAACCAGGCCCGACCATGCTTAGCTTCCGAGATCAGACGAGATCGGGCGTTTTTTTTTTTTTTTTTTTTTTTTTTTTAGACTTTCTGAAGAAACTCTGCTCCCAAGACTGGGCTTTTTGAAGAAACTAAGACTATTTCAGGCTTTTTGAACAAATTCTTAGACTCTTTTTTTTTTTTTTTTTTTTTACCAAAAATGCTTCCAGAACCTGGTATTCCCAGGCGGTCTCCCATCCAACCAGGCCCAACCATGTTTAGCTTCCGAGATTAGACGAGATCGGGCGGTTTTTTTGGGTTTTTTTTTTTTTGACTTTCTGAAGAAACTCTGCTCCCAAGACTGGGCTTTTTGAAGAAACTAAGACTATTTCAGGCTTTTTGAACAAATTCTAGACTCTATTTTTTTTTTCTTTTTTTTTCTTTCAAAAATGCTTCCAGCACCTGGTATTCCCAGGCGGTCTCCCATCCAACCAGGCCCAACCATGTTTAGCTTCCGAGATTAGACGAGATCGGGCGTTTTTTTTGGGTTTTTTTTTTTTTTTGACTTTCTGAAGAAACTCTGCTCCCAAGACTGGGCTTTTTGAAGAAACTAAGACTATTTCAGGCTTTTTGAACAAATTCTAGACTCTATTTTTTTTTTCTTTTTTTTTCTTTCAAAAATGCTTCCAGCACCTGGTATTCCCAGGCGGTCTCCCATCCAACCAGGCCCGACCATGCTTACCTCCGAGATAAGACGAGATTGGGCGTTTTTTTTTTTTTTTTTGACTTTCTGAAGAAACTCTGCTCCCAAGACTGGGCTTTTTGAAGAAACTAAGACTATTTCAGGCTTTTTGAACAAATTCTTAGACTCTTTTTTTTTATTTATTTTTTTATTTTTACCAAAAATGCTTCCAGAACCTGGTATTCCCAGGCGGTCTCCCATCCAACCAGGCCCGACCATGCTTACCTCCGAGATTAGACGAGATTGGGCGTTTTTTTTTTTTTTTTTTTGACTTTCTGAAGAAACTCTGCTCCCAAGACTGGGCTTTTTGAAGAAACTAAGACTATTTCAGGCTTTTTGAACAAATTCTTAGACTCTTTTTTTTTTCTTTTTTTTTTTTTCAAAAATGCTTCCAGCACCTGGTATTCCCAGGCGGTCTCCCATCCAACCAGGCCCAACCATGTTTAGCTTCCGAGATTAGACGAGATCGGGCGTTTTTTTTTTTTTTTTTACTTTCTGAAGAAACTCTGCTCCCAAGACTGGACTTTTTGAAGAAACTAAGACTATTTCAGGATTTTTGAACAAATTCTTAGACTCTTTTTTTTTTTCGTTTTTTTTCTTTCAAAAATGCTTCCAGCACCTGGTATTCCCAGGCGGTCTCCCATCCAACCAGGCCCGACCATGCTTAGCTTCCGAGATCAGACGAGATCGGGCGTTTTTTTTTTTTTTTTTTTTTTGACTTTCTGAAGAAACTCTGCTCCCAAGACTGGGCTTTTTGAAGAAACTAAGACTATTTCAGGCTTTTTGAACAAATTCTTAGACTCTTTTTTTTTTTTACCAAAAATGCTTCCAGAACCTGGTATTCCCAGGCGGTCTCCCATCCAACCAGGCCCAACCATGTTTAGCTTCCGAGATTAGACGAGATCGGGCGTTTTTTTTTTGGTTTTTTTTTTTTTTTGACTTTCTGAAGAAACTCTGCTCCCAAGACTGGGCTTTTTGAAGAAACTAAGACTATTTCAGGCTTTTTGAACAAATTCTAGACTCTATTTTTTTTTTTTTTTTTTTTCTTTCAAAAATGCTTCCAGCACCTGGTATTCCCAGGCGGTCTCCCATTCAACCAGGCCCGACCATGCTTAGCTTCCGAGATCAGACGAGATCGGGCGTTTTTTATTTATTTTTTATTTTTTTTAGACTTTCTGAAGAAACTCTGCTCCCAAGACTGGGCTTTTTGAAGAAACTAAGACTATTTCAGGCTTTTTGAACAAATTCTTAGACTCTTTTTTTTTTTTTTTTTTTTTACCAAAAATGCTTCCAGAACCTGGTATTCCCAGGCGGTCTCCCATCCAACCAGGCCCAACCATGTTTAGCTTCCGAGATTAGACGAGATCGGGCGTTTTTTTTTTTTTTTTTTTTTTTTTTGACTTTCTGAAGAAACTCTGCTCCCAAGACTGGGCTTTTTGAAGAAACTAAGACTATTTCAGGCTTTTTGAACAAATTCTAGACTCTATTTTTTTTTCTTTTTTTTTCTTTCAAAAATGCTTCCAGCACCTGGTATTCCCAGGCGGTCTCCCATCCAACCAGGCCCGACCATGCTTACCTCCGAGATAAGACGAGATTGGGCGTTTTTTTTTTTTTTTGACTTTCTGAAGAAACTCTGCTCTCAAGACTGGGCTTTTTGAAGAAACTAAGACTATTTCAGGCTTTTTGAACAAAATCTTAGACTCTTTTTTTTTTTTTTTTTTTTTTTTTTTTACCAAAAATGCTTCCAGAACCTGGTATTCCCAGGCGGTCTCCCATCCAACCAGGCCCGACCATGCTTAGCTTCCGAGATTAGACGAGATCGGGCGTTTTTTTTTTTTTTTTGACTTTCTGAAGAAACTCTGCTCCCAAGACTGGGCTTTTTGAAGAAACTAAGACTATTTCAGGCTTTTTGAACAAATTCTTAGACTCTTTTTTTTTTGTTGTTTTTTTTGTTTTTTACCAAAAATGCTTCCAGCACCTGGTATTCCCAGGCGGTCTCCCATCCAACCAGGCCCGACCATGCTTAGCTTCCGAGATCAGACGAGATCGGGCGTTTTTTTTTTTTTTTTTTTTTTTTTTTGACTTTCTGAAGAAACTCTGCTCCCAAGACTGGGCTTTTTGAAGAAACTAAGACTATTTCAGGCTTTTTGAACAAATTCTAGACTCTATTGTTTTTTATTTTTTTTTCTTTCAAAAATGCTTCCAGCACCTGGTATTCCCAGGCGGTCTCCCATCCAACCAGGCCCGACCATGCTTACCTCCGAGATTAGACGAGATTGGGCGTTTTTTTTTTTTTTGACTTTCTGAAGAAACTCTGCTCCCAAGATTGAGCTTTTTGAAGAAACTAAGACTATTTCAGGCTTTTTGAACAAAATCTTAGACTCTTTTTTTTTTTGTTTTTGTTTTTTTTTTACCAAAAATGCTTCCAGCACCTGGTATTCCCAGGCGGTCTTCCATCCAACCAGGCCCGACCATGCTTACCTCTGAGATTAGACGAGATTGGGCGTTTTTTTTTTTTTTTTGACTTTCTGAAGAAACTCTGCTCCCAAGACTGGGCTTTTTGAAGAAACTAAGACTATTTCAGGCTTTTTGAACAAAATCTTAGACTCTTTTTTTTTTTCTTTTTTTTTCTTTCAAAAATGCTTCCAGCACCTGGTATTCCCAGGCGGTCTCCCATCCAACCAGGCCCGACCATGCTTACCTCCGAGATAAGACGAGATTGGGCGTTTTTTTTTTTTTTTTTACTTTCTGAAGAAACTCTGCTCTCAAGACTGGGCTTTTTGAAGAAACTAAGACTATTTCAGGCTTTTTGAACAAATTCTTAGACTCTTTTTTTTTTTTTTTTTTTTTTTTTTTTTACCAAAAATGCTTCCAGAACCTGGTATTCCCAGGCGGTCTCCCATCCAACCAGGCCCGACCATGCTTAGCTTCCGAGATTAGACGAGATCGGGCGTTTTTTTGGGGGTTTTTTTTTTTTTGACTTTCTGAAGAAACTCTGCTCCCAAGACTGGGCTTTTTGAAGAAACTAAGACTATTTCAGGCTTTTTGAACAAATTCTAGACTCTATTTTTTTTTTCTTTTTTTTTCTTTCAAAAATGCTTCCAGCACCTGGTATTCCCAGGCGGTCTCCCATCCAACCAGGCCCGACCATGCTTACCTCCGAGATAAGACGAGATTGGGCGTTTTTTTTTTTTTTTTGACTTTCTGAAGAAACTCTGCTCTCAAGACTGGGCTTTTTGAAGAAACTAAGACTATTTCAGGCTTTTTGAACAAATTCTTAGACTCTTTTTTTTTATTTATTTTTTTATTTTTACCAAAAATGCTTCCAGAACCTGGTATTCCCAGGCGGTCTCCCATCCAACCAGGCCCGACCATGCTTACCTCCGAGATTAGACGAGATTGGGCGTTTTTTTTTTTTTTTTTTTGACTTTCTGAAGAAACTCTGCTCCCAAGACTGGGCTTTTTGAAGAAACTAAGACTATTTCAGGATTTTTGAACAAATTCTTAGACTCTTTTTTTTTTTCTTTTTTTTTCTTTCAAAAATGCTTCCAGCACCTGGTATTCCCAGGCGGTCTCCCATCCAACCAGGCCCGACCATGCTTAGCTTCCGAGATCAGACGAGATCGGGCGGTTTTTTTTTTTTTTTTTTTTTTTGACTTTCTGAAGAAACTCTGCTCCCAAGACTGGGCTTTTTGAGGAAACTAAGACTATTTCAGGCTTTTTGAACAAATTCTTAGACTCTTTTTTTTTTTTTTTTTTTTTACCAAAAATGCTTCCAGAACCTGGTATTCCCAGGCGGTCTCCCATCCAACCAGGCCCGACCATGCTTATCTTCCGAGATCAGACGAGATCGGGCGTTTTTTTTTTTTTTTTTTTTTTTTTGACTTTCTGAAGAAACTCTGCTCCCAAGACTGGACTTTTTGAAGAAACTAAGACTATTTCAGGATTTTTGAACAAATTCTTAGACTCTTTTTTTTTTTTTCGTTTTTTTTCTTTCAAAAATGCTTCCAGCACCTGGTATTCCCAGGCGGTCTCCCATCCAACCAGGCCCGACCATGCTTAGCTTCCGAAATCAGACGAGATCGGGCGTTTTTTTTTTTTTTTTTTTTTTTGACTTTCTGAAGAAACTCTGCTCCCAAGACTGGGCTTTTTGAAGAAACTAAGACTATTTCAGGCTTTTTGAACAAATTCTTAGACTCTTTTTTTTTTTTTTTTTTTTTTTTTTTTACCAAAAATGCTTCCAGAACCTGGTATTCCCAGGCGGTCTCCCATCCAACCAGGCCCAACCATGTTTAGCTTCCGAGATTAGACGAGATCGGGCGTTTTTTTGGGTTTTTTTTTTTTTTTTGACTTTCTGAAGAAACTCTGCTCCCAAGACTGGGCTTTTTGAAGAAACTAAGACTATTTCAGGCTTTTTGAACAAATTCTAGACTCTATTTTTTTTTTCTTTCAAAAATGCTTCCAGCACCTGGTATTCCCAGGCGGTCTCCCATCCAACCAGGCCCGACCATGCTTACCTCCGAGATAAGACGAGATTGGGCGTTTTTTTTTTTTTTTGACTTTCTGAAGAAACTCTGCTCTCAAGACTGGGCTTTTTGAAGAAACTAAGACTATTTCAGGCTTTTTGAACAAATTCTTAGACTCTTTTTTTTAATTTATTTTTTTATTTTTACCAAAAATGCTTCCAGAACCTGGTATTCCCAGGCGGTCTCCCATCCAACCAGGCCCGACCATGCTTAGCTTCCGAGATTAGACGAGATCGGGCGTTTTTTTGGGGTTTTTTTTTTTTTTGACTTTCTGAAGAAACTCTGCTCCCAAGACTGGGCTTTTTGAAGAAACTAAGACTATTTCAGGCTTTTTGAACAAATTCTAGACTCTATTTTTTTTTTCTTTTTTTTTCTTTCAAAAATGCTTCCAGCACCTGGTATTCCCAGGCGGTCTCCCATCCAACCAGGCCCGACCATGCTTACCTCCGAGATAAGACGAGATTGGGCGTTTTTTTTTTTTTTTTGACTTTCTGAAGAAACTCTGCTCTCAAGACTGGGCTTTTTGAAGAAACTAAGACTATTTCAGGCTTTTTGAACAAATTCTTAGACTCTTTTTTTTTATTTATTTTTTTATTTTTACCAAAAATGCTTCCAGAACCTGGTATTCCCAGGCGGTCTCCCATCCAACCAGGCCCGACCATGCTTACCTCCGAGATTAGACGAGATTGGGCGTTTTTTTTTTTTTTTTTTGACTTTCTGAAGAAACTCTGCTCCCAAGACTGGGCTTTTTGAAGAAACTAAGACTATTTCAGGATTTTTGAACAAATTCTTAGACTCTTTTTTTTTTTCTTTTTTTTTCTTTCAAAAATGCTTCCAGCACCTGGTATTCCCAGGCGGTCTCCCATCCAACCAGGCCCGACCATGCTTACCTCCGAGATAAGACGAGATTGGGCGTTTTTTTTTTTTTTTTGACTTTCTGAAGAAACTCTGCTCTCAAGACTGGGCTTTTTGAAGAAACTAAGACTATTTCAGGCTTTTTGAACAAATTCTTAGACTCTTTTTTTTTTTTTTTTTTTTTTTTTTTACCAAAAATGCTTCCAGAACCTGGTATTCCCAGGCGGTCTCCCATCCAACCAGGCCCGACCATGCTTAGCTTCCGAGATCAGACGAGATCGGGCGTTTTTTTTTTTTTTTTTTTTTTTGACTTTCTGAAGAAACTCTGCTCCCAAGACTGGGCTTTTTGAAGAAAGTAAGACTATTTCAGGCTTTTTGAACAAATTCTAGACTCTATTGTTTTTTCTTTTTTTTTTTTTCAAAAATGCTTCCAGCACCTGGTATTCCCAGGCGGTCTCCCATCCAACCAGGCCCGACCATGCTTACCTCCGAGATTAGACGAGATTGGGCGTTTTTTGTTTTTTTTTTGACTTTCTGAAGAAACTCTGCTCCCAAGACTGGGCTTTTTGAAGAAACTAAGACTATTTCAGGCTTTTTGAACAAAATCTTAGACTCTTTTTTTTTTGTTTTTGTTTTTTTTTCACCAAAAATGCTTCCAGCACCTGGTATTCCCAGGCGGTCTCCCATCCAACCAGGCCCGACCATGCTTACCTCCGAGATTAGACGAGATTGGGCGTTTTTTTTTTTTTTTTTTGACTTTCTGAAGAAACTCTGCTCCCAAGACTGGGCTTTTTGAAGAAACTAAGACTATTTCAGGCTTTTTGAACAAATTCTTAGACTCTTTTTTTTTCTTTTTTTTTTTTTCAAAAATGCTTCCAGCACCTGGTATTCCCAGGCGGTCTCCCATCCAACCAGGCCCAACCAGTTTAGCTTCCGAGATTAGACGAGATCGGGCGTTTTTTTTTTTTTTTTTTACTTTCTGAAGAAACTCTGCTCCCAAGACTGGGCTTTTTGAAGAAACTAAGACTATTTCAGGCTTTTTGAACAAATTCTAGACTCAATTTTTTCTTTCTTTTTTTTTCTTTCAAAAATGCTTCCAGCACCTGGTATTCCCAGGCGGTCTCCCATCCAACCAGGCCCGACCATGCTTAGCTTCCGAGATCAGACGAGATCGGGCGTTTTTTTTTTCTTTTCTTTTTTTTTTTGACTTTCTGAAGAAACTCTGCTCCCAAGATTGAGCTTTTTGAAGAAACTAAGACTATTTCAGGCTTTTTGAACAAATTCTTAGACTCTTTTTTTTTTTTTTTTTTTTTACCAAAAATGCTTCCAGAACCTGGTATTCCCAGGCGGTCTCCCATCCAACCAGGCCCGACCATGCTTACCTCCGAGATTAGACGAGATTGGGCGTTTTTTTTTTTTTTTTTTGACTTTCTGAAGAAACTCTGCTCCCAAGACTGGGCTTTTTGAAGAAACTAAGACTATTTCAGGCTTTTTGAACAAAATCTTAGACTCTTTTTTTTTTTTTTTTGTTTTTTTTTTACCAAAAATGCTTCCAGCACCTGGTATTCCCAGGCGGTCTCCCATCCAACCAGGCTCGACCATGCTTAGCTTCCGAGATCAGACGAGATCGGGCGTTTTTTTTTTCTTTTTTTTTTTTTTTAGACTTTCTGAAGAAACTCTGCTCCCAAGATTGAGCTTTTTGAAGAAACTAAGACTATTTCAGGCTTTTTGAACAAATTCTTAGACTCTTTTTTTTTTTTTTTTTTTAACCAAAAATGCTTCCAGAACCTGGTATTCCCAGGCGGTCTCCCATCCAACCAGGCCCGACCATGCTTACCTCCGAGATTAGACGAGATTGGGCATTTTTTTTTTTTTTTTGACTTTCTGAAGAAACTCTGCTCCCAAGACTGGGCTTTTTGAAGAAACTAAGACTATTTCAGGCTTTTTGAACAAAATCTTAGACTCTTTTTTTTTCTGTTTTTGTTTTTTTTTTACCAAAAATGCTTCCAGCACCTGGTATTCCCAGGCGGTCTCCCATCCAACCAGGCCCGACCATGCTTAGCTTCCGAGATCAGACGAGATCGGGCGTTTTTTTTTCTTTTTTTTTTTTTTTAGACTTTCTGAAGAAACTCTGCTCCCAAGATTGAGCTTTTTGAAGAAACTAAGACTATTTCAGGCTTTTTGAACAAATTCTTAGACTCTTTTTTTTTTTTTTTTTTTTTACCAAAAATGCTTCCAGAACCTGGTATTCCCAGGCGGTCTCCCATCCAACCAGGCCCGACCATGCTTATCTTCCGAGATCAGACGAGATCGGGCGTTTTTTTTTTTTTTTTTTTTTTTTTTTGACTTTCTGAAGAAACTCTGCTCCCAAGACTGGGCTTTTTGAAGAAACTAAGACTATTTCAGGCTTTTTGAACAAATTCTTAGACTCTTTTTTTTTTTTTTTTTTTTACCAAAAATGCTTCCAGAACCTGGTATTCCCAGGCGGTCTCCCATCCAACCAGGCCCGACCATGCTTACCTCCGAGATTAGACGAGATTGGGCGTTTTTTTTTTTTTTTTTTACTTTCTGAAGAAACTCTGCTCCCAAGACTGGGCTTTTTGAAGAAACTAAGACTATTTCAGGCTTTTTGAACAAAATCTTAGACTCTTTTTTTTTTAGTTTTTTTTTTTTTTTTTTACCAAAAATGCTTCCAGCACCTGGTATTCCCAGGCGGTCTCCCATCCAACCAGGCCCGACCATGCTTAGCTTCCGAGATCAGACGAGATCGGGCGTTTTTTTTTTTTTTTTTACTTTCTGAAGAAACTCTGCTCCCAAGACTGGACTTTTTGAAGAAACTAAGACTATTTCAGGATTTTTGAACAAATTCTTAGACTCTTTTTTTTTTTCGTTTTTTTTCTTTCAAAAATGCTTCCAGCACCTGGTATTCCCAGGCGGTCTCCCATCCAACCAGGCCCGACCATGCTTAGCTTCCGAGATCAGACGAGATCGGGCGTTTTTTTTTTTTTTTGTTTTTTTTTTTGACTTTCTGAAGAAACTCTGCTCCCAAGACTGGGCTTTTTGAAGAAACTAAGACTATTTCAGGCTTTTTGAACAAATTCTTAGACTCTTTTTTTTTTTTACCAAAAATGCTTCCAGAACCTGGTATTCCCAGGCGGTCTCCCATCCAACCAGGCCCAACCATGTTTAGCTTCCGAGATTAGACGAGATCGGGCGTTTTTTTTGGGGTTTTTTTTTTTTTTTTTTGACTTTCTGAAGAAACTCTGCTCCCAAGACTGGGCTTTTTGAAGAAACTAAGACTATTTCAGGCTTTTTGAACAAATTCTAGACTCTATTTTTTTTTTTTTTTTTTTTTTTTCAAAAATGCTTCCAGCACCTGGTATTCCCAGGCGGTCTCCCATCCAACCAGGCCCGACCATGCTTACCTCCGAGATAAGACGAGATTGGGCGTTTTTTTTTTTTTTTTGACTTTCTGAAGAAACTCTGCTCTCAAGACTGGGCTTTTTGAAGAAACTAAGACTATTTCAGGCTTTTTGAACAAAATCTTAGACTCTTTTTTTTTTGTTTTTTTTTTTTTTTTTTACCAAAAATGCTTCCAGCACCTGGTATTCCCAGGCGGTCTCCCATTCAACCAGGCCCGACCATGCTTAGCTTCCGAGATCAGACGAGATCGGGCGTTTTTTTTTTTGTTTTTTTTTTTTTTTAGACTTTCTGAAGAAACTCTGCTCCCAAGACTGGGCTTTTTGAAGAAACTAAGACTATTTCAGGCTTTTTGAACAAATTCTTAGACTCTTTTTTTTTTTTTTTTTTTTTACCAAAAATGCTTCCAGAACCTGGTATTCCCAGGCGGTCTCCCATCCAACCAGGCCCGACCATGCTTAGCTTCCGAGATCAGACGAGATCGGGCGTTTTTTTTTTTTTTTTTTTTTTTTTTTTTGACTTTCTGAAGAAACTCTGCTCCCAAGACTGGGCTTTTTGAAGAAACTAAGACTATTTCAGGCTTTTTGAACAAAATCTTAGACTCTTTTTTTTTCTGTTTTTGTTTTTTTTTTACCAAAAATGCTTCCAGCACCTGGTATTCCCAGGCGGTCTCCCATCCAACCAGGCCCGACCATGCTTAGCTTCCGAGATCAGACGAGATCGGGCGTTTTTTTTTCTTTTTTTTTTTTTTAGACTTTCTGAAGAAACTCTGCTCCCAAGATTGAGCTTTTTGAAGAAACTAAGACTATTTCAGGCTTTTTGAACAAATTCTTAGACTCTTTTTTTTTTTTTTTTTTTTACCAAAAATGCTTCCAGAACCTGGTATTCCCAGGCGGTCTCCCATCCAACCAGGCCCGACCATGCTTATCTTCCGAGATCAGACGAGATCGGGCGTTTTTTTTTTTTTTTTTTTTTTTTTTTGACTTTCTGAAGAAACTCTGCTCCCAAGACTGGGCTTTTTGAAGAAACTAAGACTATTTCAGGCTTTTTGAACAAATTCTTAGACTCTTTTTTTTTTTTTTTTTTTTACCAAAAATGCTTCCAGAACCTGGTATTCCCAGGCGGTCTCCCATCCAACCAGGCCCGACCATGCTTACCTCCGAGATTAGACGAGATTGGGCGTTTTTTTTTTTTTTTTTGACTTTCTGAAGAAACTCTGCTCCCAAGACTGGGCTTTTTGAAGAAACTAAGACTATTTCAGGCTTTTTGAACAAAATCTTAGACTCTTTTTTTTTTAGTTTTTTTTTTTTTTTTTACCAAAAATGCTTCCAGCACCTGGTATTCCCAGGCGGTCTCCCATCCAACCAGGCCCGACCATGCTTAGCTTCCGAGATCAGACGAGATCGGGCGTTTTTTTTTTTTTTTTTACTTTCTGAAGAAACTCTGCTCCCAAGACTGGACTTTTTGAAGAAACTAAGACTATTTCAGGATTTTTGAACAAATTCTTAGACTCTTTTTTTTTTTCGTTTTTTTTCTTTCAAAAATGCTTCCAGCACCTGGTATTCCCAGGCGGTCTCCCATCCAACCAGGCCCGACCATGCTTAGCTTCCGAGATCAGACGAGATCGGGCGTTTTTTTTTTTTTTTGTTTGTTTTTTTGACTTTCTGAAGAAACTCTGCTCCCAAGACTGGGCTTTTTGAAGAAACTAAGACTATTTCAGGCTTTTTGAACAAATTCTTAGACTCTTTTTTTTTTTTACCAAAAATGCTTCCAGAACCTGGTATTCCCAGGCGGTCTCCCATCCAACCAGGCCCAACCATGTTTAGCTTCCGAGATTAGACGAGATCGGGCGCTTTTTTTGGGGTTTTTTTTTTTTTTTTGACTTTCTGAAGAAACTCTGCTCCCAAGACTGGGCTTTTTGAAGAAACTAAGACTATTTCAGGCTTTTTGAACAAATTCTAGACTCTATTTTTTTTTTTTTTTTTTTTTTTTCAAAAATGCTTCCAGCACCTGGTATTCCCAGGCGGTCTCCCATCCAACCAGGCCCGACCATGCTTACCTCCGAGATAAGACGAGATTGGGCGTTTTTTTTTTTTTTTTTGACTTTCTGAAGAAACTCTGCTCTCAAGACTGGGCTTTTTGAAGAAACTAAGACTATTTCAGGCTTTTTGAACAAAATCTTAGACTCTTTTTTTTTTGTTTTTGTTTTTTTTTTTACCAAAAATGCTTCCAGCACCTGGTATTCCCAGGCGGTCTCCCATTCAACCAGGCCCGACCATGCTTAGCTTCCGAGATCAGACGAGATCGGGCGTTTTTTTTTTTGTTTTTTTTTTTTTTTAGACTTTCTGAAGAAACTCTGCTCCCAAGACTGGGCTTTTTGAAGAAACTAAGACTATTTCAGGCTTTTTGAACACATTCTTAGACTCTTTTTTTTTTTTTTTTTTTTTACCAAAAATGCTTCCAGAACCTGGTATTCCCAGGCGGTCTCCCATCCAACCAGGCCCGACCATGCTTAGCTTCCGAGATCAGACGAGATCGGGCGTTTTTTTTTTTTTTTTTTTTTTTTTTTTTGACTTTCTGAAGAAACTCTGCTCCCAAGACTGGGCTTTTTGAAGAAACTAAGACTATTTCAGGCTTTTTGAACAAAATCTTAGACTCTTTTTTTTTTGTTTTTGTTTTTTTTTTACCAAAAATGCTTCCAGCACCTGGTATTCCCAGGCGGTCTCCCATCCAACCAGGCCCGACCATGCTTACCTCTGAGATTAGACGAGATTGGGCGTTTTTTTTTTTTTTTTTTGACTTTCTGAAGAAACTCTGCTCCCAAGACTGGGCTTTTTGAAGAAACTAAGACTATTTCAGGCTTTTTGAACAAAATCTTAGACTCTTTTTTTTTTTTTT
Source organism: Leuciscus idus (assembly GCA_021554675.1). Taxonomy (NCBI): domain Eukaryota; kingdom Metazoa; phylum Chordata; class Actinopteri; order Cypriniformes; family Leuciscidae; genus Leuciscus; species Leuciscus idus. The sequence continues at coordinate 18,595,938 of CM038623.1, forward strand.
TTTTTTTACCAAAAATGCTTCCAGAACCTGGTATTCCCAGGCGGTCTCCCATCCAACCAGGCCCGACCATGCTTAGCTTCCGAGATCAGACGAGATCGGGCGTTTTTTTTTTTTTTTTTTTTTTTTTTGACTTTCTGAAGAAACTCTGCTCCCAAGACTGGACTTTTTGAAGAAACTAAGACTATTTCAGGATTTTTGAACAAATTCTTAGAGTCTTTTTTTTTTTCTTTTTTTTTCTTTCAAAAATGCTTCCAGCACCTGGTATTCCCAGGCGGTCTCCCATCCAACCAGGCCCGACCATGCTTAGCTTCCGAGATCAGACGAGATCGGGCGTTTTTTTTTTTTGTTTGTTTTTTTTTGACTTTCTGAAGAAACTCTGCTCCCAAGACTGGGCTTTTTGAAGAAACTAAGACTATTTCAGGCTTTTTGAACAAATTCTTAGACTCTTTTTTTTTTTTTTTTTTTTACCAAAAATGCTTCCAGAACCTGGTATTCCCAGGCGGTCTCCCATCCAACCAGGCCCGACCATGCTTACCTCCGAGATTAGACGAGATTGGGCGTTTTTTTTTTTTTTTTGACTTTCTGAAGAAACTCTGCTCCCAAGACTGGGCTTTTTGAAGAAACTAAGACTATTTCAGGCTTTTTGAACAAAATCTTAGACTCTTTTTTTTTTTTTTTTTTTTTTTTTTTTTACCAAAAATGCTTCCAGCACCTGGTATTCCCAGGCGGTCTCCCATCCAACCAGGCCCGACCATGCTTAGCTTCCGAGATCAGACGAGATCGGGCGTTTTTTTTTCTTTTTTTTTTTTTTTTGACTTTCTGAAGAAACTCTGCTCCCAAGATTGAGCTTTTTGAAGAAACTAAGACTATTTCAGGCTTTTTGAACAAATTCTTAGACTCTTTTTTTTTTTTTTTTTTTTACCAAAAATGCTTCCAGAACCTGGTATTCCCAGGCGGTCTCCCATCCAACCAGGCCCGACCATGCTTATCTTCCGAGATCAGACGAGATCGGGCGTTTTTTTTTTTTTTTTTTTTTTTTTTTTGACTTTCTGAAGAAACTCTGCTCCCAAGACTGGGCTTTTTGAAGAAACTAAGACTATTTCAGGCTTTTTGAACAAATTCTTAGACTCTTTTTTTTTTTTTTTTTTTTACCAAAAATGCTTCCAGAACCTGGTATTCCCAGGCGGTCTCCCATCCAACCAGGCCCGACCATGCTTACCTCCGAGATTAGACGAGATTGGGCGTTTTTTTTTTTTTTTTTTTGACTTTCTGAAGAAACTCTGCTCCCAAGACTGGGCTTTTTGAAGAAACTAAGACTATTTCAGGCTTTTTGAACAAAATCTTAGACTCTTTTTTTTTTTGTTTTTGTTTTTTTTTTACCAAAAATGCTTCCAGCACCTGGTATTCCCAGGCGGTCTCCCATCCAACCAGGCCCGACCATGCTTAGCTTCCGAGATCAGACGAGATCGGGCGTTTTTTTTTTCTTTTTTTTTTTTTTTAGACTTTCTGAAGAAACTCTGCTCCCAAGATTGAGCTTTTTGAAGAAACTAAGACTATTTCAGGCTTTTTGAACAAATTCTTAGACTCTTTTTTTTTTTTTTTTTTTTACCAAAAATGCTTCCAGCACCTGGTATTCCCAGGCGGTCTCCCATCCAACCAGGCCCGACCATGCTTATCTTCCGAGATCAGACGAGATCGGGCGTTTTTTTTTTTTTTTTTTTTTTTTTTTGACTTTCTGAAGAAACTCTGCTCCCAAGACTGGGCTTTTTGAAGAAACTAAGACTATTTCAGGCTTTTTGAACAAAATCTTAGACTCTTTTTTTTTTTTTTTTTTTTTTTTTTTTACCAAAAATGCTTCCAGCACCTGGTATTCCCAGGCGGTCTCCCATCCAACCAGGCCCGACCATGCTTACCTCTGAGATTAGACGAGATTGGGCGTTTTTTTTTGTTTTTTTTTGACTTTCTGAAGAAACTCTGCTCCCAAGACTGGGCTTTTTGAAGAAACTAAGACTATTTCAGGCTTTTTGAACAAAATCTTAGACTCTTTTTTTTTTTTTTTTTTTTTTACCAAAAATGCTTCCAGAACCTGGTATTCCCAGGCGGTCTCCCATCCAACCAGGCCCGACCATGCTTAGCTTCCGAGATCAGACGAGATCGGGCGTTTTTTTTTTTTTTTTTTTTTTTTTTTTGACTTTCTGAAGAAACTCTGCTCCCAAGACTGGACTTTTTGAAGAAACTAAGACTATTTCAGGATTTTTGAACAAATTCTTAGAGTCTTTTTTTTTTTCTTTTTTTTTCTTTCAAAAATGCTTCCAGCACCTGGTATTCCCAGGCGGTCTCCCATCCAACCAGGCCCGACCATGCTTAGCTTCCGAGATCAGACGAGATCGGGGCGTTTTTTTTTTTTTTTTTTTTTTTTTGACTTTCTGAAGAAACTCTGCTCCCAAGACTGGGCTTTTTGAAGAAACTAAGACTATTTCAGGCTTTTTGAACAAAATCTTAGACTCTTTTTTTTTTTGTTTTTGTTTTTTTTTTACCAAAAATGCTTCCAGCACCTGGTATTCCCAGGCGGTCTCCCATCCAACCAGGCCCGACCATGCTTAGCTTCCGAGATCAGACGAGATCGGGCGTTTTTTTTTTCTTTTTTTTTTTTTTTTGACTTTCTGAAGAAACTCTGCTCCCAAGATTGAGCTTTTTGAAGAAACTAAGACTATTTCAGGCTTTTTGAACAAATTCTTAGACTCTTTTTTTTTTTTTTTTTTTTACCAAAAATGCTTCCAGAACCTGGTATTCCCAGGCGGTCTCCCATCCAACCAGGCCCGACCATGCTTACCTCCGAGATTAGACGAGATTGGGCGTTTTTTTTTTTTTTTTTGACTTTCTGAAGAAACTCTGCTCCCAAGACTGGGCTTTTTGAAGAAACTAAGACTATTTCAGGCTTTTTGAACAAAATCTTAGACTCTTTTTTTTTTTGTTTTTGTTTTTTTTTTACCAAAAATGCTTCCAGCACCTGGTATTCCCAGGCGGTCTCCCATCCAACCAGGCCCGACCATGCTTAGCTTCCGAGATCAGACGAGATCGGGCGTTTTTTTTTTCTTTTTTTTTTTTTTTAGACTTTCTGAAGAAACTCTGCTCCCAAGATTGAGCTTTTTGAAGAAACTAAGACTATTTCAGGCTTTTTGAACAAATTCTTAGACTCTTTTTTTTTTTTTTTTTTTTTACCAAAAATGCTTCCAGAACCTGGTATTCCCAGGCGGTCTCCCATCCAACCAGGCCCGACCATGCTTACCTCCGAGATTAGACGAGATTGGGCTTTTTTTTTTTTTTTTTGACTTTCTGAAGAAACTCTGCTCCCAAGACTGGGCTTTTTGAAGAAACTAAGACTATTTCAGGCTTTTTGAACAAAATCTTAGACTCTTTTTTTTTTTGTTTTTGTTTTTTTTTTTACCAAAAATGCTTCCAGCACCTGGTATTCCCAGGCGGTCTCCCATCCAACCAGGCCCGACCATGCTTAGCTTCCGAGATCAGACGAGATCGGGCGTTTTTTTTTCTTTTTTTTTTTTTAGACTTTCTGAAGAAACTCTGCTCCCAAGACTGGGCTTTTTGAAGAAACTAAGACTATTTCAGGCTTTTTGAACAAATTCTTAGACTCTTTTTTTTTTTTTTTTTTTTACCAAAAATGCTTCCAGAACCTGGTATTCCCAGGCGGTCTCCCATCCAACCAGGCCCGACCATGCTTAGCTTCCGAGATCAGACGAGATCGGGCGTTTTTTTTTTTTTTTTTTTTTTTTTTGACTTTCTGAAGAAACTCTGCTCCCAAGACTGGGCTTTTTGAAGAAACTAAGACTATTTCAGGCTTTTTGAACAAATTCTTAGACTCTTTTTTTTTTTTTTTTTTTTACCAAAAATGCTTCCAGAACCTGGTATTCCCAGGCGGTCTCCCATCCAACCAGGCCCGACCATGCTTAGCTTCCGAGATCAGACGAGATCGGGCGTTTTTTTTTATTTTTTTTTTTTTTTTGACTTTCTGAAGAAACTCTGCTCCCAAGACTGGGCTTTTTGAAGAAACTAAGACTATTTCAGGCTTTTTGAACAAATTCTTAGACTCTTTTTTTTTTTTTTTTTTTTACCAAAAATGCTTCCAGCACCTGGTATTCCCAGGCGGTCTCCCATCCAACCAGGCCCGACCATGCTTAGCTTCCGAGATCAGACGAGATCGGGCGTTTTTTTTTTTTTTTTTTTTGACTTTCTGAAGAAACTCTGCTCCCAAGACTGGGCTTTTTGAAGAAACTAAGACTATTTCAGGCTTTTTGAACAAAATCTTAGACTCTTTTTTTTTTTTTTTTTTTTTTTTTTTTACCAAAAATGCTTCCAGCACCTGGTATTCCCAGGCGGTCTCCCATCCAACCAGGCCCGACCATGCTTAGCTTCCGAGATCAGACGAGATCGGGCGTTTTTTTTTTCTTTTTTCTTTTTTTTTAGACTTTCTGAAGAAACTCTGCTCCCAAGATTGAGCTTTTTGAAGAAACTAAGACTATTTCAGGCTTTTTGAACAAATTCTTAGACTCTTTTTTTTTTTTGTTTTTTTTTTTTTTACCAAAAATGCTTCCAGAACCTGGTATTCCCAGGCGGTCTCCCATCCAACCAGGCCCGACCATGCTTACCTCTGAGATTAGACGAGATTGGGCGTTTTTTTTTTTTTTTTTGACTTTCTGAAGAAACTCTGCTCCCAAGACTGGGCTTTTTGAAGAAACTAAGACTATTTCAGGCTTTTTGAACAAATTCTAGACTCTATTTTTTTTTCTTTTTTTTTCTTTCAAAAATGCTTCCAGCACCTGGTATTCCCAGGCGGTCTCCCATCCAACCAGGCCCGACCATGCTTAGCTTCCGAGATCAGACGAGATCGGGCGTTTTTTTTTTTTTTTTTTTTTTTTTAGACTTTCTGAAGAAACTCTGCTCCCAAGACTGGGCTTTTTGAAGAAACTAAGACTATTTCAGGCTTTTTGAACAAATTCTTAGACTCTTTTTTTTTTTTTGTTTGTTTTTTTTTTACCAAAAATGCTTCCAGAACCTGGTATTCCCAGGCGGTCTCCCATCCAACCAGGCCCAACCATGTTTAGCTTCCGAGATTAGACGAGATCGGGCGTTTTTTTGGGGTTTTTTTTTTTTTTGACTTTCTGAAGAAACTCTGCTCCCAAGATTGGGCTATTTGAAGAAACTAAGACTATTTCAGGCTTTTTGAAGAAACTAAGACTATTTCAGGCTTTTTGAACAAATTCTAGACTCTATTTTTTTTTTCTTTTTTTTTCTTTCAAAAATGCTTCCAGCACCTGGTATTCCCAGGCGGTCTCCCATCCAACCAGGCCCGACCATGCTTACCTCCGAGATAAGACGAGATTGGGCGTTTTTTTTTTTTTTTTGACTTTCTGAAGAAACTCTGCTCCCAAGACTGGGCTTTTTGAAGAAACTAAGACTATTTCAGGCTTTTTGAACAAAATCTTAGACTCTTTTTTTTTTTGTTTTTGTTTTTTTTTTACCAAAAATGCTTCCAGCACCTGGTATTCCCAGGCGGTCTCCCATCCAACCAGGCCCGACCATGCTTACCTCTGAGATTAGACGAGATTGGGCGTTTTTTTTGTTTTTTTTTTACTTTCTGAAGAAACTCTGCTCCCAAGACTGGGCTTTTTGAAGAAACTAAGACTATTTCAGGCTTTTTGAACAAAATCTTAGACTCTTTTTTTTTTTTTTTTTTTTTACCAAAAATGCTTCCAGAACCTGGTATTCCCAGGCGGTCTCCCATCCAACCAGGCCCGACCATGCTTAGCTTCCGAGATCAGACGAGATCGGGCGTTTTTTTTTTTTTTTTTTTTTTTTTTTGACTTTCTGAAGAAACTCTGCTCCCAAGACTGGACTTTTTGAAGAAACTAAGACTATTTCAGGATTTTTGAACAAATTCTTAGAGTCTTTTTTTTTTTCTTTTTTTTTCTTTCAAAAATGCTTCCAGCACCTGGTATTCCCAGGCGGTCTCCCATCCAACCAGGCCCGACCATGCTTAGCTTCCGAGATCAGACGAGATCGGGCGTTTTTTTTTTTTTTTTTTTTTTTTGACTTTCTGAAGAAACTCTGCTCCCAAGATTGAGCTTTTTGAAGAAACTAAGACTATTTCAGGCTTTTTGAACAAATTCTTAGACTCTTTTTTTTTTTTTTTTTTTTACCAAAAATGCTTCCAGAACCTGGTATTCCCAGGCGGTCTCCCATCCAACCAGGCCCGACCATGCTTACCTCCGAGATTAGACGAGATTGGGCGTTTTTTTTTTTTTTTTTTGACTTTCTGAAGAAACTCTGCTCCCAAGACTGGGCTTTTTGAAGAAACTAAGACTATTTCAGGCTTTTTGAACAAATTCTTAGACTCTTTTTTTTTTCTTTTTTTTTTTTTCAAAAATGCTTCCAGCACCTGGTATTCCCAGGCGGTCTCCCATCCAACCAGGCCCAACCATGTTTAGCTTCCGAGATTAGACGAGATCGGGCGTTTTTTTTTTTTTTTTTTTCTTTCTGAAGAAACTCTGCTCCCAAGACTGGACTTTTTGAAGAAACTAAGACTATTTCAGGATTTTTGAACAAATTCTTAGACTCTTTTTTTTTTTCGTTTTTTTTTCTTTCAAAAATGCTTCCAGCACCTGGTATTCCCAGGCGGTCTCCCATCCAACCAGGCCCGACCATGCTTAGCTTCCGAGATCAGACGAGATCGGGTGTTTTTTTTTTTTTTTTTTTTTTTTGACTTTCTGAAGAAACTCTGCTCCCAAGACTGGGCTTTTTGAAGAAACTAAGACTATTTCAGGCTTTTTGAACAAATTCTAGACTCTATTTTTTTTTTCTTTTTTTTTCTTTCAAAAATGCTTCCAGCACCTGGTATTCCCAGGCGGTCTCCCATCCAACCAGGCCCGACCATGCTTACCTCCGAGATAAGACGAGATTGGGCGTTTTTTTTTTTTTTTTGACTTTCTGAAGAAACTCTGCTCTCAAGACTGGGCTTTTTGAAGAAACTAAGACTATTTCAGGCTTTTTGAACAAAATCTTAGACTCTTTTTTTTTTGTTTTTGTTTTTTTTTTACCAAAAATGCTTCCAGCACCTGGTATTCCCAGGCGGTCTCCCATCCAACCAGGCCCGACCATGCTTAGCTTCCGAGATCAGACGAGATCGGGCGTTTTTTTTTTTTTTTTTTTTTTTTTAGACTTTCTGAAGAAACTCTGCTCCCAAGATTGAGCTTTTTGAAGAAACTAAGACTATTTCAGGCTTTTTGAACAAATTCTTAGACTCTTTTTTTTTTTTTTTTTTTTTTTTTTTTTTTTACCAAAAATGCTTCCAGAACCTGGTATTCCCAGGCGGTCTCCCATCCAACCAGGCCCGACCATGCTTAGCTTCCGAGATTAGACGAGATCGGGCGTTTTTTTTGGGGTTTTTTTTTTTTTTGACTTTCTGAAGAAACTCTGCTCCCAAGATTGGGCTTTTTGAAGAAACTAAGACTATTTCAGGCTTTTTGAAGAAACTAAGACTATTTCAGGCTTTTTGAACAAATTCTAGACTCTATTTTTTTTTTCTTTTTTTTTCTTTCAAAAATGCTTCCAGCACCTGGTATTCCCAGGCGGTCTCCCATCCAACCAGGCCCGACCATGCTTACCTCCGAGATAAGACGAGATTGGGCGTTTTTTTTTTTTTTTTTGACTTTCTGAAGAAACTCTGCTCCCAAGACTGGGCTTTTTGAAGAAACTAAGACTATTTCAGGCTTTTTGAACAAATTCTTAGACTCTTTTTTTTTTCTTTTTTTTTTTTTTCAAAAATGCTTCCAGCACCTGGTATTCCCAGGCGGTCTCCCATCCAACCAGGCCCAACCATGTTTAGCTTCCGAGATTAGACGAGATCGGGCGTTTTTTTTGGGTTTTTTTTTTTTTTGACTTTCTGAAGAAACTCTGCTCCCAAGACTGGGCTTTTTGAAGAAACTAAGACTATTTCAGGCTTTTTGAACAAATTCTTAGACTCTTTTTTTTTTTTTTTTTTTTTACCAAAAATGCTTCCAGAACCTGGTATTCCCAGGCGGTCTCCCATCCAACCAGGCCCGACCATGCTTAGATCGGGCGTTTTTTTTTTTTTTTTTTTTTTTTTTGACTTTCTGAAGAAACTCTGCTCCCAAGACTGGACTTTTTGAAGAAACTAAGACTATTTCAGGATTTTTGAACAAATTCTTAGAGTCTTTTTTTTTTTCTTTTTTTTTCTTTCAAAAATGCTTCCAGCACCTGGTATTCCCAGGCGGTCTCCCATCCAACCAGGCCCGACCATGCTTAGCTTCCGAGATCAGACGAGATCGGGCGTTTTTTTTTTTTTTTTTTTTTTTTGACTTTCTGAAGAAACTCTGCTCCCAAGACTGGGCTTTTTGAAGAAACTAAGACTATTTCAGGCTTTTTGAACAAAATCTTAGACTCTTTTTTTTTTTGTTTTTGTTTTTTTTTACCAAAAATGCTTCCAGCACCTGGTATTCCCAGGCGGTCTCCCATCCAACCAGGCCCGACCATGCTTAGCTTCCGAGATCAGACGAGATCGGGCGTTTTTTTTTTCGTTTTTTTTTTTTTTTAGACTTTCTGAAGAAACTCTGCTCCCAAGATTGAGCTTTTTGAAGAAACTAAGACTATTTCAGGCTTTTTGAACAAATTCTTAGACTCTTTTTTTTTTTTTTTTTTTTACCAAAAATGCTTCCAGAACCTGGTATTCCCAGGCGGTCTCCCATCCAACCAGGCCCGACCATGCTTACCTCCGAGATTAGACGAGATTGGGCATTTTTTTTTTTTTTTTGACTTTCTGAAGAAACTCTGCTCCCAAGACTGGGCTTTTTGAAGAAACTAAGACTATTTCAGGCTTTTTGAACAAAATCTTAGACTCTTTTTTTTTCTGTTTTTGTTTTTTTTTTTACCAAAAATGCTTCCAGCACCTGGTATTCCCAGGCGGTCTCCCATCCAACCAGGCCCGACCATGCTTAGCTTCCGAGATCAGACGAGATCGGGCGTTTTTTTTTTTTTTTTTTTTTTTTTAGACTTTCTGAAGAAACTCTGCTCCCAAGACTGGGCTTTTTGAAGAAACTAAGACTATTTCAGGCTTTTTGAACAAATTCTTAGACTCTTTTTTTTTTTTTTTTTTTTACCAAAAATGCTTCCAGAACCTGGTATTCCCAGGCGGTCTCCCATCCAACCAGGCCCGACCATGCTTAGCTTCCGAGATCAGACGAGATCGGGCGTTTTTTTTTTTTTTTTTTTTTTTTTTTGACTTTCTGAAGAAACTCTGCTCCCAAGACTGGGCTTTTTGAAGAAACTAAGACTATTTCAGGCTTTTTGAACAAATTCTTAGACTCTTTTTTTTTTTGTTTTTTTTTTTGTTTTTTACCAAAAATGCTTCCAGCACCTGGTATTCCCAGGCGGTCTCCCATCCAACCAGGCCCGACCATGCTTAGCTTCCGAGATCAGACGAGATCGGGCGTTTTTTTTTTTTTTTTTGACTTTCTGAAGAAACTCTGCTCCCAAGACTGGGCTTTTTGAAGAAACTAAGACTATTTCAGGCTTTTTGAACAAAATCTTAGACTCTTTTTTTTTTTTTTTTTTTTTTTTTTTTACCAAAAATGCTTCCAGCACCTGGTATTCCCAGGCGGTCTCCCATCCAACCAGGCCCGACCATGCTTAGCTTCCGAGATCAGACGAGATCGGGCGTTTTTTTTTTTCTTTTTTCTTTTTTTTTAGACTTTCTGAAGAAACTCTGCTCCCAAGATTGAGCTTTTTGAAGAAACTAAGACTATTTCAGGCTTTTTGAACAAATTCTTAGACTCTTTTTTTTTATTTATTTTTTTTTTTTTACCAAAAATGCTTCCAGAACCTGGTATTCCCAGGCGGTCTCCCATCCAACCAGGCCCGACCATGCTTACCTCTGAGATTAGACGAGATCGGGCGTTTTTTTTTGGGTTTTTTTTTTTTTTGACTTTCTGAAGAAACTCTGCTCCCAAGACTGGGCTTTTTGAAGAAACTAAGACTATTTCAGGCTTTTTGAAGAAACTAAGACTATTTCAGGCTTTTTGAACAAATTCTAGACTCTATTTTTTTTTCTTTTTTTTTCTTTCAAAAATGCTTCCAGCACCTGGTATTCCCAGGCGGTCTCCCATCCAACCAGGCCCGACCATGCTTACCTCCGAGATAGACGAGATTGGGCGTTTTTTTTTTTTTTTGACTTTCTGAAGAAACTCTGCTCCCAAGACTGGGCTTTTTGAAGAAACTAAGACTATTTCAGGCTTTTTGAACAAAATCTTAGACTCTTTTTTTTTTTGTTTTTGTTTTTTTTTTACCAAAAATGCTTCCAGCACCTGGTATTCCCAGGCGGTCTCCCATCCAACCAGGCCCGACCATGCTTAGCTTCCGAGATCAGACGAGATCGGGCGTTTTTTTTTTTTTTTTTTTGACTTTCTGAAGAAACTCTGCTCCCAAGACTGGGCTTTTTGAAGAAACTAAGACTATTTCAGGCTTTTTGAACAAAATCTTAGACTCTTTTTTTTTTTTTTTTTTTTTTTTTTTTACCAAAAATGCTTCCAGCACCTGGTATTCCCAGGCGGTCTCCCATCCAACCAGGCCCGACCATGCTTAGCTTCCGAGATCAGACGAGATCGGGCGTTTTTTTTCTTTTTTTTTTTTTTTTAGACTTTCTGAAGAAACTCTGCTCCCAAGATTGAGCTTTTTGAAGAAACTAAGACTATTTCAGGCTTTTTGAACAAATTCTTAGACTCTTTTTTTTTATTTATTTTTTTATTTTTACCAAAAATGCTTCCAGAACCTGGTATTCCCAGGCGGTCTCCCATCCAACCAGGCCCGACCATGCTTACCTCCGAGATTAGACGAGATTGGGCGTTTTTTTTTTTTTTTTGACTTTCTGAAGAAACTCTGCTCCCAAGACTGGGCTTTTTGAAGAAACTAAGACTATTTCAGGCTTTTTGAACAAATTCTAGACTCTATTTTTTTTTCTTTTTTTTTCTTTCAAAAATGCTTCCAGCACCTGGTATTCCCAGGCGGTCTCCCATCCAACCAGGCCCGACCATGCTTAGCTTCCGAGATCAGACGAGATCGGGCGTTTTTTTTTTTTTTTTTTTTTTTTTTAGACTTTCTGAAGAAACTCTGCTCCCAAGACTGGGCTTTTTGAAGAAACTAAGACTATTTCAGGCTTTTTGAACAAATTCTTAGACTCTTTTTTTTTTTTTGTTTGTTTTTTTTTTTACCAAAAATGCTTCCAGAACCTGGTATTCCCAGGCGGTCTCCCATCCAACCAGGCCCGACCATGTTTAGCTTCCGAGATCAGACGAGATCGGGCGTTTTTTTTGGGTTTTTTTTTTTTTTTGACTTTCTGAAGAAACTCTGCTCCCAAGACTGGGCTTTTTGAAGAAACTAAGACTATTTCAGGCTTTTTTGAAGAAACTAAGACTATTTCAGGCTTTTTGAACAAATTCTAGACTCTATTTTTTTTTTCTTTTTTTTTCTTTCAAAAATGCTTCCAGCACCTGGTATTCCCAGGCGGTCTCCCATCCAACCAGGCCCGACCATGCTTACCTCCGAGATAAGACGAGATTGGGCGTTTTTTTTTTTTTTTTTTTGACTTTCTGAAGAAACTCTGCTCTCAAGACTGGGCTTTTTGAAGAAACTAAGACTATTTCAGGCTTTTTGAACAAATTCTTAGACTCTTTTTTTTTTTTTTTTTTTACCAAAAATGCTTCCAGAACCTGGTATTCCCAGGCGGTCTCCCATCCAACCAGGCCCGACCATGCTTAGCTTCCGAGATTAGACGAGATCGGGCGTTTTTTTTTTTTTTTTGACTTTCTGAAGAAACTCTGCTCCCAAGACTGGGCTTTTTGAAGAAACTAAGACTATTTCAGGCTTTTTGAACAAATTCTTAGACTCTTTTTTTTAATTAAATTTTTTTTTTTTACCAAAAATGCTTCCAGAACCTGGTATTCCCAGGCGGTCTCCCATCCAACCAGGCCCGACCATGCTTAGCTTCCGAGATCAGACGAGATCGGGCGTTTTTTTTTTTTTTTTTTTTTTTTTTTTGACTTTCTGAAGAAACTCTGCTCCCAAGACTGGGCTTTTTGAAGAAACTAAGACTATTTCAGGCTTTTTGAACAAATTCTTAGACTCTTTTTTTTTATTTATTTTTTTATTTTTACCAAAAATGCTTCCAGAACCTGGTATTCCCAGGCGGTCTCCCATCCAACCAGGCCCGACCATGCTTACCTCCGAGATTAGACGAGATTGGGCGTTTTTTTTTTTTTTTTTTGACTTTCTGAAGAAACTCTGCTCCCAAGACTGGGCTTTTTGAAGAAACTAAGACTATTTCAGGCTTTTTGAACAAATTCTTAGACTCTTTTTTTTTCTTTTTTTTTTTTTCAAAAATGCTTCCAGCACCTGGTATTCCCAGGCGGTCTCCCATCCAACCAGGCCCAACCATGTTTAGCTTCCGAGATTAGACGAGATCGGGCGTTTTTTTTTTTTTTTTTTCTTTCTGAAGAAACTCTGCTCCCAAGACTGGACTTTTTGAAGAAACTAAGACTATTTCAGGATTTTTGAACAAATTCTTAGACTCTTTTTTTTTTTTCGTTTTTTTCTTTCAAAAATGCTTCCAGCACCTGGTATTCCCAGGCGGTCTCCCATCCAACCAGGCCCGACCATGCTTAGCTTCCGAGATCAGACGAGATCGGGCGTTTTTTTTTTTTTTTTTTTTTTTTTGACTTTCTGAAGAAACTCTGCTCCCAAGACTGGGCTTTTTGAAGAAACTAAGACTATTTCAGGCTTTTTGAACAAATTCTAGACTCTATTTTTTTTTTCTTTTTTTTTCTTTCAAAAATGCTTCCAGCACCTGGTATTCCCAGGCGGTCTCCCATCCAACCAGGCCCGACCATGCTTACCTCCGAGATTAGACGAGATTGGGCGTTTTTTTTTTTTTTTTGACTTTCTGAAGAAACTCTGCTCTCAAGACTGGGCTTTTTGAAGAAACTAAGACTATTTCAGGCTTTTTGAACAAATTCTTAGACTCTTTTTATTTTTTATTTTTTTATTTTTTTTTTACCAAAAATGCTTCCAGAACCTGGTATTCCCAGGCGGTCTCCCATCCAACCAGGCCCGACCATGCTTAGCTTCCGAGATCAGACGAGATCGGGCGTTTTTTTTTTTTTTTTTTTTTTTTAGACTTTCTGAAGAAACTCTGCTCCCAAGATTGAGCTTTTTGAAGAAACTAAGACTATTTCAGGCTTTTTGAACAAATTCTTAGACTCTTTTTTTTTTTTTTTTTTTTTTTTTTTTTTTTACCAAAAATGCTTCCAGCACCTGGTATTCCCAGGCGGTCTCCCATCCAACCAGGCCCGACCATGCTTAGCTTCCGAGATCAGACGAGATCGGGCGTTTTTTTTTTTTTTTTTTTTTTTTTTTTTGACTTTCTGAAGAAACTCTGCTCCCAAGACTGGGCTTTTTGAAGAAACTAAGACTATTTCAGGCTTTTTGAACAAATTCTAGACTCTATTTTTTTTTTTCTTTTTTTTTCTTTCAAAAATGCTTCCAGCACCTGGTATTCCCAGGCGGTCTCCCATCCAACCAGGCCCGACCATGCTTACCTCCGAGATAAGACGAGATTGGGCGTTTTTTTTTTTTTTTTTGACTTTCTGAAGAAACTCTGCTCTCAAGACTGGGCTTTTTGAAGAAACTAAGACTATTTCAGGCTTTTTGAACAAAATCTTAGACTCTTTTTTTTTGTTTTTGTTTTTTTTTTACCAAAAATGCTTCCAGCACCTGGTATTCCCAGGCGGTCTCCCATCCAACCAGGCCCGACCATGCTTAGCTTCCGAGATCAGACGAGATCGGGCGTTTTTTTTTTTTTTTTTTTTTTTTAGACTTTCTGAAGAAACTCTGCTCCCAAGATTGAGCTTTTTGAAGAAACTAAGACTATTTCAGGCTTTTTGAACAAATTCTTAGACTCTTTTTTTTTTTTTTTTTTTTTTTTTTTTTTACCAAAAATGCTTCCAGAACCTGGTATTCCCAGGCGGTCTCCCATCCAACCAGGCCCGACCATGCTTAGCTTCCGAGATCAGACGAGATCGGGCGTTTTTTTTTTTTTTTTTTTTTTTTTTGACTTTCTGAAGAAACTCTGCTCCCAAGACTGGACTTTTTGAAGAAACTAAGACTATTTCAGGATTTTTGAACAAATTCTTAGAGTCTTTTTTTTTTTCTTTTTTTTTCTTTCAAAAATGCTTCCAGCACCTGGTATTCCCAGGCGGTCTCCCATCCAACCAGGCCCGACCATGCTTAGCTTCCGAGATCAGACGAGATCGGGCGTTTTTTTTTTTTTTTTTTTTTTTGACTTTCTGAAGAAACTCTGCTCCCAAGACTGGGCTTTTTGAAGAAACTAAGACTATTTCAGGCTTTTTGAACAAAATCTTAGACTCTTTTTTTTTTTGTTTTTGTTTTTTTTTTACCAAAAATGCTTCCAGCACCTGGTATTCCCAGGCGGTCTCCCATCCAACCAGGCCCGACCATGCTTAGCTTCCGAGATCAGACGAGATCGGGCGTTTTTTTTTCTTTTTTTTTTTTTTTGACTTTCTGAAGAAACTCTGCTCCCAAGATTGAGCTTTTTGAAGAAACTAAGACTATTTCAGGCTTTTTGAACAAATTCTTAGACTCTTTTTTTTTTTTTTTTTTTTACCAAAAATGCTTCCAGAACCTGGTATTCCCAGGCGGTCTCCCATCCAACCAGGCCCGACCATGCTTACCTCCGAGATTAGACGAGATTGGGCGTTTTTTTTTTTTTTTTTTGACTTTCTGAAGAAACTCTGCTCCCAAGACTGGGCTTTTTGAAGAAACTAAGACTATTTCAGGCTTTTTGAACAAAATCTTAGACTCTTTTTTTTTTTGTTTTTGTTTTTTTTTTTACCAAAAATGCTTCCAGCACCTGGTATTCCCAGGCGGTCTCCCATCCAACCAGGCCCGACCATGCTTAGCTTCCGAGATCAGACGAGATCGGGCGTTTTTTTTTCTTTTTTTTTTTTTTTTAGACTTTCTGAAGAAACTCTGCTCCCAAGATTGAGCTTTTTGAAGAAACTAAGACTATTTCAGGCTTTTTGAACAAATTCTTACTCTTTTTTTTTTTTTTTTTTTTTACCAAAAATGCTTCCAGAACCTGGTATTCCCAGGCGGTCTCCCATCCAACCAGGCCCGACCATGCTTACCTCCGAGATTAGACGAGATTGGGCATTTTTTTTTTTTTTTTGACTTTCTGAAGAAACTCTGCTCCCAAGACTGGGCTTTTTGAAGAAACTAAGACTATTTCAGGCTTTTTGAACAAAATCTTAGACTCTTTTTTTTTCTGTTTTTGTTTTTTTTTTACCAAAAATGCTTCCAGCACCTGGTATTCCCAGGCGGTCTCCCATCCAACCAGGCCCGACCATGCTTAGCTTCCGAGATCAGACGAGATCGGGCGTTTTTTTTTTTTTTTTTTTTTTTTAGACTTTCTGAAGAAACTCTGCTCCCAAGACTGGGCTTTTTGAAGAAACTAAGACTATTTCAGGCTTTTTGAACAAATTCTTAGACTCTTTTTTTTTTTTTTTTTTTTTACCAAAAATGCTTCCAGAACCTGGTATTCCCAGGCGGTCTCCCATCCAACCAGGCCCGACCATGCTTAGCTTCCGAGATCAGACGAGATCGGGCGTTTTTTTTTTTTTTTTTTTTTTTTTTGACTTTCTGAAGAAACTCTGCTCCCAAGACTGGGCTTTTTGAAGAAACTAAGACTATTTCAGGCTTTTTGAACAAATTCTTAGACTCTTTTTTTTTTTTGTTTTTTTTTGTTTTTTACCAAAAATGCTTCCAGCACCTGGTATTCCCAGGCGGTCTCCCATCCAACCAGGCCCGACCATGCTTAGCTTCCGAGATCAGACGAGATCGGGCGTTTTTTTTTTCTTTTTTTTTTTTTTTTGACTTTCTGAAGAAACTCTGCTCCCAAGATTGAGCTTTTTGAAGAAACTAAGACTATTTCAGGCTTTTTGAACAAATTCTTAGACTCTTTTTTTTTTTTTTTTTTTTACCAAAAATGCTTCCAGAACCTGGTATTCCCAGGCGGTCTCCCATCCAACCAGGCCCGACCATGCTTAGCTTCCGAGATCAGACGAGATCGGGCGTTTTTTTTTTTTTTTTTTTTTTTTTTTTTGACTTTCTGAAGAAACTCTGCTCCCAAGACTGGGCTTTTTGAAGAAACTAAGACTATTTCAGGCTTTTTGAACAAATTCTTAGACTCTTTTTTTTTATTTATTTTTTTTTTTTTACCAAAAATGCTTCCAGAACCTGGTATTCCCAGGCGGTCTCCCATCCAACCAGGCCCGACCATGCTTACCTCCGAGATTAGACGAGATTGGGCGTTTTTTTTTTTTTTTTTTGACTTTCTGAAGAAACTCTGCTCCCAAGACTGGGCTTTTTGAAGAAACTAAGACTATTTCAGGCTTTTTGAACAAATTCTTAGACTCTTTTTTTTTTCTTTTTTTTTTTTTCAAAAATGCTTCCAGCACCTGGTATTCCCAGGCGGTCTCCCATCCAACCAGGCCCAACCATGTTTAGCTTCCGAGATTAGACGAGATCGGGCGTTTTTTTTTTTTTTTTTTTCTTTCTGAAGAAACTCTGCTCCCAAGACTGGACTTTTTGAAGAAACTAAGACTATTTCAGGATTTTTGAACAAATTCTTAGACTCTTTTTTTTTTTCGTTTTTTTTCTTTCAAAAATGCTTCCAGCACCTGGTATTCCCAGGCGGTCTCCCATCCAACCAGGCCCGACCATGCTTAGCTTCCGAGATCAGACGAGATCGGGCGTTTTTTTTTTTTTTTTTTTTTTTTTGACTTTCTGAAGAAACTCTGCTCCCAAGACTGGGCTTTTTGAAGAAACTAAGACTATTTCAGGCTTTTTGAACAAATTCTAGACTCTATTTTTTTTTTCTTTTTTTTTCTTTCAAAAATGCTTCCAGCACCTGGTATTCCCAGGCGGTCTCCCATCCAACCAGGCCCGACCATGCTTACCTCCGAGATAAGACGAGATTGGGCGTTTTTTTTTTTTTTTTTGACTTTCTGAAGAAACTCTGCTCTCAAGACTGGGCTTTTTGAAGAAACTAAGACTATTTCAGGCTTTTTGAACAAAATCTTAGACTCTTTTTTTTTTGTTTTTGTTTTTTTTTTACCAAAAATGCTTCCAGCACCTGGTATTCCCAGGCGGTCTCCCATCCAACCAGGCCCGACCATGCTTAGCTTCCGAGATCAGACGAGATCGGGCGTTTTTTTTTTTTTTTTTTTTTTTTTAGACTTTCTGAAGAAACTCTGCTCCCAAGATTGAGCTTTTTGAAGAAACTAAGACTATTTCAGGCTTTTTGAACAAATTCTTAGACTCTTTTTTTTTTTTTTTTTTTTTTTTTTTTTTTACCAAAAATGCTTCCAGAACCTGGTATTCCCAGGCGGTCTCCCATCCAACCAGGCCCGACCATGCTTAGCTTCCGAGATTAGACGAGATCGGGCGTTTTTTTTTTTTTTTTTGACTTTCTGAAGAAACTCTGCTCCCAAGATTGAGCTTTTTGAAGAAACTAAGACTATTTCAGGCTTTTTGAACAAAATCTTAGACTCTTTTTTTTTGTTTTTGTTTTTTTTTTTACCAAAAATGCTTCCAGCACCTGGTATTCCCAGGCGGTCTCCCATCCAACCAGGCCCGACCATGCTTAGCTTCCGAGATCAGACGAGATCGGGCGTTTTTTTTTTCTTTTTTTTTTTTTTTAGACTTTCTGAAGAAACTCTGCTCCCAAGATTGAGCTTTTTGAAGAAACTAAGACTATTTCAGGCTTTTTGAACAAATTCTTAGACTCTTTTTTTTTTTTTTTTTTTTTACCAAAAATGCTTCCAGAACCTGGTATTCCCAGGCGGTCTCCCATCCAACCAGGCCCGACCATGCTTACCTCCGAGATTAGACGAGATTGGGCGTTTTTTTTTTTTTTTTTGACTTTCTGAAGAAACTCTGCTCCCAAGACTGGGCTTTTTGAAGAAACTAAGACTATTTCAGGCTTTTTGAACAAATTCTTAGACTCTTTTTTTTTTTTTTTTGTTTTTTTTTTTACCAAAAATGCTTCCAGCACCTGGTATTCCCAGGCGGTCTCCCATCCAACCAGGCCCGACCATGCTTAGCTTCCGAGATCAGACGAGATCGGGCGTTTTTTTTTCTTTTCTTTTTTTTTTAGACTTTCTGAAGAAACTCTGCTCCCAAGATTGAGCTTTTTGAAGAAACTAAGACTATTTCAGGCTTTTTGAACAAATTCTTAGACTCTATTGTTTTTTCTTTTTTTTTCTTTCAAAAATGCTTCCAGCACCTGGTATTCCCAGGCGGTCTCCCATCCAACCAGGCCCGACCATGCTTACCTCCGAGATTAGACGAGATTGGGCGTTTTTTTTTTTTTTTTGACTTTCTGAAGAAACTCTGCTCCCAAGACTGGGCTTTTTGAAGAAACTAAGACTATTTCAGGCTTTTTGAACAAAATCTTAGACTCTTTTTTTTTTTTTTTTTTTTTTTTTTTTTACCAAAAATGCTTCCAGCACCTGGTATTCCCAGGCGGTCTCCCATCCAACCAGGCCCGACCATGCTTACCTCCGAGATTAGACGAGATTGGGCGTTTTTTTTTTTTTTTTTGACTTTCTGAAGAAACTCTGCTCCCAAGACTGGGCTTTTTGAAGAAACTAAGACTATTTCAGGCTTTTTGAACAAATTCTTAGACTCTTTTTTTTTCTTTTTTTTTTTTTCAAAAATGATTCCAGCACCTGGTATTCCCAGGCGGTCTCCCATCCAACCAGGCCCAACCATGTTTAGCTTCCGAGATTAGACGAGATCGGGCGTTTTTTTTTTTTTTTTTTTACTTTCTGAAGAAACTCTGCTCCCAAGACTGGGCTTTTTGAAGAAACTAAGACTATTTCAGGCTTTTTGAACAAAATCTTAGACTCTTTTTTTTTTTTTTTTTTTTTTTTTTACCAAAAATGCTTCCAGCACCTGGTATTCCCAGGCGGTCTCCCATTCAACCAGGCCCGACCATGCTTAGCTTCCGAGATCAGACGAGATCGGGCGTTTTTTTTTTTTTTTTTTTTTTTTTTTTAGACTTTCTGAAGAAACTCTGCTCCCAAGACTGGGCTTTTTGAAGAAACTAAGACTATTTCAGGCTTTTTGAACAAATTCTTAGACTCTTTTTTTTTTTTTTTTTTTTTACCAAAAATGCTTCCAGAACCTGGTATTCCCAGGCGGTCTCCCATCCAACCAGGCCCGACCATGCTTAGCTTCCGAGATCAGACGAGATCGGGCGTTTTTTTTTTTTTTTTTTTTTTTTTTGACTTTCTGAAGAAACTCTGCTCCCAAGACTGGGCTTTTTGAAGAAACTAAGACTATTTCAGGCTTTTTGAACAAATTCTAGACTCTATTGTTTTTTCTTTCAAAAATGCTTCCAGCACCTGGTATTCCCAGGCGGTCTCCCATCCAACCAGGCCCGACCATGCTTACCTCCGAGATTAGACGAGATTGGGCGTTTTTTTTTTTTTTTTTGACTTTCTGAAGAAACTCTGCTCCCAAGACTGGGCTTTTTGAAGAAACTAAGACTATTTCAGGCTTTTTGAACAAATTCTAGACTCTATTTTTTTTTCTTTTTTTTTCTTTCAAAAATGCTTCCAGCACCTGGTATTCCCAGGCGGTCTCCCATCCAACCAGGCCCGACCATGCTTAGCTTCCGAGATCAGACGAGATCGGGCGTTTTTTTTTTTTTTTTTTTTTTTTAGACTTTCTGAAGAAACTCTGCTCCCAAGACTGGGCTTTTTGAAGAAACTAAGACTATTTCAGGCTTTTTGAACAAATTCTTAGACTCTTTTTTTTGTTTTTTTGTTTTTTTTTTACCAAAAATGCTTCCAGAAACTGGTATTCCCAGGCGGTCTCCCATCCAACCAGGCCCAACCATGTTTAGCTTCCGAGATTAGACGAGATCGGGCGTTTTTTTTGGGTTTTTTTTTTTTTTGACTTTCTGAAGAAACTCTGCTCCCAAGATTGGGCTTTTTGAAGAAACTAAGACTATTTCAGGCTTTTTGAAGAAACTAAGACTATTTCAGGCTTTTTGAACAAATTCTAGACTCTATTTTTTTTTTCTTTTTTTTTCTTTCAAAAATGCTTCCAGCACCTGGTATTCCCAGGCGGTCTCCCATCCAACCAGGCCCGACCATGCTTACCTCCGAGATTAGACGAGATTGGGCGTTTTTTTTTTTTTTTTGACTTTCTGAAGAAACTCTGCTCCCAAGACTGGGCTTTTTGAAGAAACTAAGACTATTTCAGGCTTTTTGAACAAAATCTTAGACTCTTTTTTTTTTTGTTTTTGTTTTTTTTTTACCAAAAATGCTTCCAGCACCTGGTATTCCCAGGCGGTCTCCCATCCAACCAGGCCCGACCATGCTTAGCTTCCGAGATCAGACGAGATCGGGCGTTTTTTTTTCTTTTTTTTTTTTTTTTAGACTTTCTGAAGAAACTCTGCTCCCAAGATTGAGCTTTTTGAAGAAACTAAGACTATTTCAGGCTTTTTGAACAAATTCTTAGACTCTTTTTTTTTTTTTTTTTTTTACCAAAAATGCTTCCAGAACCTGGTATTCCCAGGCGGTCTCCCATCCAACCAGGCCCGACCATGCTTATCTTCCGAGATCAGACGAGATCGGGCGTTTTTTTTTTTTTTTTTTTTTTTGACTTTCTGAAGAAACTCTGCTCCCAAGACTGGGCTTTTTGAAGAAACTAAGACTATTTCAGGCTTTTTGAACAAATTCTTAGACTCTTTTTTTTTTTTGTTTTTTTTTTGTTTTTTACCAAAAATGCTTCCAGCACCTGGTATTCCCAGGCGGTCTCCCATCCAACCAGGCCCGACCATGCTTAGCTTCCGAGATCAGACGAGATCGGGCGTTTTTTTTTTTTTTTTTTTGACTTTCTGAAGAAACTCTGCTCCCAAGACTGGGCTTTTTGAAGAAACTAAGACTATTTCAGGCTTTTTGAACAAAATCTTAGACTCTTTTTTTTTTTTTTTTTTTTTTTTTTTTTACCAAAAATGCTTCCAGCACCTGGTATTCCCAGGCGGTCTCCCATCCAACCAGGCCCGACCATGCTTAGCTTCCGAGATCAGACGAGATCGGGCGTTTTTTTTTCTTTTTTCTTTTTTTTTAGACTTTCTGAAGAAACTCTGCTCCCAAGATTGAGCTTTTTGAAGAAACTAAGACTATTTCAGGCTTTTTGAACAAATTCTTAGACTCTTTTTTTTTATTTATTTTTTTATTTTTACCAAAAATGCTTCCAGAACCTGGTATTCCCAAGCGGTCTCCCATCCAACCAGGCCCGACCATGCTTACCTCTGAGATTAGACGAGATTGGGCGTTTTTTTTTTTTTTTTTTGACTTTCTGAAGAAACTCTGCTCCCAAGACTGGGCTTTTTGAAGAAACTAAGACTATTTCAGGCTTTTTGAACAAATTCTTAGACTCTATTTTTTTTTCTTTTTTTTTTCTTTCAAAAATGCTTCCAGCACCTGGTATTCCCAGGCGGTCTCCCATCCAACCAGGCCCGACCATGCTTACCTCCGAGATAAGACGAGATTGGGCGTTTTTTTTTTTTTTTGACTTTCTGAAGAAACTCTGCTCCCAAGACTGGGCTTTTTGAAGAAACTAAGACTATTTCAGGCTTTTTGAACAAATTCTTAGACTCTATTTTTTTCTTTTTTTTTTTTTTCAAAAATGCTTCCAGCACCTGGTATTCCCAGGCGGTCTCCCATCCAACCAGGCCCAACCATGTTTAGCTTCCGAGATTAGACGAGATCGGGCGTTTTTTTTGGGTTTTTTTTTTTTTTGACTTTCTGAAGAAACTCTGCTCCCAAGACTGGGCTTTTTGAAGAAACTAAGACTATTTCAGGCTTTTTGAACAAATTCTAGACTCTATTTTTTTTTCTTTTTTTTCTTTCAAAAATGCTTCCAGCACCTGGTATTCCCAGGCGGTCTCCCATCCAACCAGGCCCGACCATGCTTACCTCCGAGATAAGACGAGATTGGGCGTTTTTTTTTTTTTTTTTTGACTTTCTGAAGAAACTCTGCTCTCAAGACTGGGCTTTTTGAAGAAACTAAGACTATTTCAGGCTTTTTGAACAAAATCTTAGACTCTTTTTTTTTTTTTTTTTTTTTTTTTTTACCAAAAATGCTTCCAGAACCTGGTATTCCCAGGCGGTCTCCCATCCAACCAGGCCCGACCATGCTTAGCTTCCGAGATTAGACGAGATCGGGCGTTTTTTTTTTTTTTTTTTTTTTTTTTTAGACTTTCTGAAGAAACTCTGATCCCAAGACTGGGCTTTTTGAAGAAACTAAGACTATTTCAGGCTTTTTGAACAAATTCTTAGACTCTTTTTTTATTTTTATTTTTTATTTTTTTTACCAAAAATGCTTCCAGAACCTGGTATTCCCAGGCGGTCTCCCATCCAACCAGGCCCGACCATGCTTACCTCCGAGATTAGACGAGATTGGGCGTTTTTTTATTTTTTTTTGACTTTCTGAAGAAACTCTGCTCCCAAGACTGGGCTTTTTGAAGAAACTAAGACTATTTCAGGCTTTTTGAACAAATTCTTAGACTCTTTTTTTTTCTTTTTTTTTTTTTTTCAAAAATGCTTCCAGCACCTGGTATTCCCAGGCGGTCTCCCATCCAACCAGGCCCAACCATGTTTAGCTTCCGAGATTAGACGAGATCGGGCGATTAGACGAGATCGGGCGTTTTTTTGGGGTTTTTTTTTTTTTTTGACTTTCTGAAGAAACTCTGCTCCCAAGACTGGGCTTTTTGAAGAAACTAAGACTATTTCAGGCTTTTTGAACAAATTCTTAGACTCTTTTTTTTTTTTTTTTTTTTTTTTTTACCAAAAATGCTTCCAGAACCTGGTATTCCCAGGCGGTCTCCCATCCAACCAGGCCCGACCATGCTTACCTCCGAGATTAGACGAGATTGGGCGTTTTTTTTATTTTTTTTTGACTTTCTGAAGAAACTCTGCTCCCAAGACTGGGCTTTTTGAAGAAACTAAGACTATTTCAGGCTTTTTGAACAAATTCTTAGACTCTTTTTTTTTTTTTTTTTTTTTTTTCAAAAATGCTTCCAGCACCTGGTATTCCCAGGCGGTCTCCCATCCAACCAGGCCCAACCATGTTTAGCTTCCGAGATTAGACGAGATCGGGCGTTTTTTTGGGGTTTTTTTTTTTTTGACTTTCTGAAGAAACTCTGCTCCCAAGACTGGGCTTTTTGAAGAAACTAAGACTATTTCAGGCTTTTTGAACAAATTCTAGACTCTATTTTTTTTTCTTTTTTTTTCTTTCAAAAATGCTTCCAGCACCTGGTATTCCCAGGCGGTCTCCCATCCAACCAGGCCCGACCATGCTTACCTCCGAGATAAGACGAGATTGGGCGTTTTTTTTTTTTTTTTTTGACTTTCTGAAGAAACTCTGCTCTCAAGACTGGGCTTTTTGAAGAAACTAAGACTATTTCAGGCTTTTTGAACAAAATCTTAGACTCTTTTTTTTTTGTTTTTGTTTTTTTTTTACCAAAAATGCTTCCAGCACCTGGTATTCCCAGGCGGTCTCCCATCCAACCAGGCCCGACCATGCTTAGCTTCCGAGATCAGACGAGATCGGGCGTTTTTTTTTCTTTTTTTTTTTTTAGACTTTCTGAAGAAACTCTGCTCCCAAGATTGAGCTTTTTGAAGAAACTAAGACTATTTCAGGCTTTTTGAACAAATTCTTAGACTCTTTTTTTTTTTTTTTTTTTTTTTTTTTACCAAAAATGCTTCCAGAACCTGGTATTCCCAGGCGGTCTCCCATCCAACCAGGCCCGACCATGCTTAGCTTCCGAGATTAGACGAGATCGGGCGTTTTTTTTTTTTTTTTTTTTTTTTTTAGACTTTCTGAAGAAACTCTGCTCCCAAGACTGGCTTTTTGAAGAAACTAAGACTATTTCAGGCTTTTTGAACAAATTCTTAGACTCTTTTTTTATTTTTATTTTTTTTTTTTTTTACCAAAAATGCTTCCAGAACCTGGTATTCCCAGGCGGTCTCCCATCCAACCAGGCCCGACCATGCTTAGCTTCCGAGATTAGACGAGATCGGGCGTTTTTTTTTTTTTTTTTGACTTTCTGAAGAAACTCTGCTCCCAAGACTGGGCTTTTTGAAGAAACTAAGACTATTTCAGGCTTTTTGAACAAATTCTTAGACTCTTTTTTTTTTTTTACCAAAAATGCTTCCAGAACCTGGTATTCCCAGGCGGTCTCCCATCCAACCAGGCCCGACCATGCTTAGCTTCCGAGATCAGACGAGATCGGGCGTTTTTTTTTTGTTTTTTTTTTTTTTTTGACTTTCTGAAGAAACTCTGCTCCCAAGACTGGGCTTTTTGAAGAAACTAAGACTATTTCAGGCTTTTTGAACAAATTCTTAGACTCTTTTTTTTTTTTTTTTTTTTTCTTTCAAAAATGCTTCCAGCACCTGGTATTCCCAGGCGGTCTCCCATCCAACCAGGCCCGACCATGCTTAGCTTCCGAGATCAGACGAGATCGGGCGTTTTTTTTTTTTTTTTTTTTTTGACTTTCTGAAGAAACTCTGCTCCCAAGACTGGGCTTTTTGAAGAAACTAAGACTATTTCAGGCTTTTTGAACAAATTCTTAGACTCTTTTTTTTTTTACCAAAAATGCTTCCAGAACCTGGTATTCCCAGGCGGTCTCCCATCCAACCAGGCCCAACCATGTTTAGCTTCCGAGATTAGACGAGATCGGGCGTTTTTTTGGGTTTTTTTTTTTTTTTACTTTCTGAAGAAACTCTGCTCCCAAGACTGGGCTTTTTGAAGAAACTAAGACTATTTCAGGCTTTTTGAACAAATTCTAGACTCTATTTTTTTTTCTTTTTTTTCTTTCAAAAATGCTTCCAGCACCTGGTATTCCCAGGCGGTCTCCCATCCAACCAGGCCCGACCATGCTTACCTCCGAGATTAAGACGAGATTGGGCGTTTTTTTTTTTTTTTTTTTTGACTTTCTGAAGAAACTCTGCTCCCAAGATTGAGCTTTTTGAAGAAACTAAGACTATTTCAGGCTTTTTGAACAAATTCTTAGACTCTTTTTTTTTTTTTTTTTTTTTTTACCAAAAATGCTTCCAGAACCTGGTATTCCCAGGCGGTCTCCCATCCAACCAGGCCCGACCATGCTTAGCTTCCGAGATCAGACGAGATCGGGCGTTTTTTTTTTTTTTTTTTTTTTTTGACTTTCTGAAGAAACTCTGCTCCCAAGACTGGGCTTTTTGAAGAAACTAAGACTATTTCAGGCTTTTTGAACAAATTCTTAGACTCTTTTTTTTTTTTTTTTTTTTTTTTTACCAAAAATGCTTCCAGAACCTGGTATTCCCAGGCGGTCTCCCATCCAACCAGGCCCGACCATGCTTAGCTTCCGAGATCAGACGAGATCGGGCGTTTTTTTTTTCTTTTTTTTTTTTTTTTTAGACTTTCTGAAGAAACTCTGCTCCCAAGACTGGGCTTTTTGAAGAAACTAAGACTATTTCAGGCTTTTTGAACAAATTCTTAGACTCTTATTTTTTTTTTTTTTTTTTTACCAAAAATGCTTCCAGAACCTGGTATTCCCAGGCGGTCTCCCATCCAACCAGGCCCGACCATGCTTAGCTTCCGAGATCAGACGAGATCGGGCGTTTTTTTTTTTTTTTTGACTTTCTGAAGAAACTCTGCTCCCAAGACTGGGCTTTTTGAAGAAACTAAGACTATTTCAGGCTTTTTGAACAAATTCTTAGACTCTTTTTTTTTTCTTTTTTTTTTTTTTCAAAAATGCTTCCAGCACCTGGTATTCCCAGGCGGTCTCCCATCCAACCAGGCCCAACCATGTTTAGCTTCCGAGATTAGACGAGATCGGGCGTTTTTTTTGTTTGTTTTTACTTTCTGAAGAAACTCTGCTCCCAAGACTGGACTTTTTGAAGAAACTAAGACTATTTCAGGATTTTTGAACAAATTCTTAGACTCTTTTTTTTTTTTCTTTTTTTTTTACCAAAAATGCTTCCAGCACCTGGTATTCCCAGGCGGTCTCCCATCCAACCAGGCCCGACCATGCTTAGCTTCCGAGATCAGACGCGATCGGGCGTTTTTTTTGGGTTTTTTTTTTTTTTTGACTTTCTGAAGAAACTCTGCTCCCAAGACTGGGCTTTTTGAAGAAACTAAGACTATTTCAGGCTTTTTGAACAAATTCTTAGACTCTTTTTTTTTTTTTTTTTTTTTACCAAAAATGCTTCCAGAACCTGGTATTCCCAGGCGGTCTCCCATCCAACCAGGCCCGACCATGCTTACCTCCGAGATTAGACGAGATTGGGCGTTTTTTTTTTTTTTTTTTGACTTTCTGAAGAAACTCTGCTCCCAAGACTGGGCTTTTTGAAGAAACTAAGACTATTTCAGGCTTTTTGAACAAATTCTTAGACTCTTTTTTTTTTCTTTTTTTTTTTTTCAAAAATGCTTCCAGCACCTGGTATTCCCAGGCGGTCTCCCATCCAACCAGGCCCGACCATGTTTAGCTTCCGAGATTAGACGAGATCGGGCGTTTTTTTTGGTTTTTTTTTTTTTTTTGACTTTCTGAAGAAACTCTGCTCCCAAGACTGGGCTTTTTGAAGAAACTAAGACTATTTCAGGCTTTTTGAACAAATTCTAGACTCTATTTTTTTTTCTTTTTTTTTCTTTCAAAAATGCTTCCAGCACCTGGTATTCCCAGGCGGTCTCCCATCCAACCAGGCCCGACCATGCTTACCTCCGAGATAAGACGAGATTGGGCGTTTTTTTTTTTTTTTTTTTGACTTTCTGAAGAAACTCTGCTCTCAAGACTGGGCTTTTTGAAGAAACTAAGACTATTTCAGGCTTTTTGAACAAAATCTTAGACTCTTTTTTTTTGTTTTTGTTTTTTTTTACCAAAAATGCTTCCAGCACCTGGTATTCCCAGGCGGTCTCCCATCCAACCAGGCCCGACCATGCTTAGCTTCCGAGATTAGACGAGATTGGGCGTTTTTTTTTTTTTTTTTTACTTTCTGAAGAAACTCTGCTCCCAAGACTGGACTTTTTGAAGAAACTAAGACTATTTCAGGATTTTTGAACAAATTCTTAGACTCTTTTTTTTTTTTTTTTTTTTTTACCAAAAATGCTTCCAGCACCTGGTATTCCCAGGCGGTCTCCCATCCAACCAGGCCCGACCATGCTTAGCTTCCGAGATCAGACGAGATCGGGCGTTTTTTTTTTTTTTTTTTTTGACTTTCTGAAGAAACTCTGCTCCCAAGACTGGGCTTTTTGAAGAAACTAAGACTATTTCAGGCTTTTTGAACAAATTCTTAGACTCTTTTTTTTTTTTTTTTTTTACCAAAAATGCTTCCAGAACCTGGTATTCCCAGGCGGTCTCCCATCCAACCAGGCCCAACCATGTTTAGCTTCCGAGATTAGACGAGATCGGGCGGTTTTTTTTGGTTTTTTTTTTTTTTGACTTTCTGAAGAAACTCTGCTCCCAAGACTGGGCTTTTTGAAGAAACTAAGACTATTTCAGGCTTTTGAACAAATTCTAGACTCTATTTTTTTTTTCTTTTTTTTTTCTTTCAAAAATGCTTCCAGCACCTGGTATTCCCAGGCGGTCTCCCATCCAACCAGGCCCGACCATGCTTACCTCCGAGATAAGACGAGATTGGGCGTTTTTTTTTTTTTTTTGACTTTCTGAAGAAACTCTGCTCTCAAGACTGGGCTTTTTGAAGAAACTAAGACTATTTCAGGCTTTTTGAACAAAATCTTAGACTCTTTTTTTTTTTTTTTTTTTTTTTTTTTACCAAAAATGCTTCCAGCACCTGGTATTCCCAGGCGGTCTCCCATCCAACCAGGCCCGACCATGCTTACCTCCGAGATTAGACGAGATTGGGCGTTTTTTTTTTTTTTTTTTTTGACTTTCTGAAGAAACTCTGCTCTCAAGACTGGGCTTTTTGAAGAAACTAAGACTATTTCAGGCTTTTTGAACAAAATCTTAGACTCTTTTTTTTTTTTTTTTTTTTTTTTTTTTTACCAAAAATGCTTCCAGCACCTGGTATTCCCAGGCGGTCTCCCATCCAACCAGGCCCGACCATGCTTAGCTTCCGAGATCAGACGAGATCGGGCGTTTTTTTTTCTTTTTTTTTTTTTTTAGACTTTCTGAAGAAACTCTGCTCCCAAGATTGAGCTTTTTGAAGAAACTAAGACTATTTCAGGCTTTTTGAACAAATTCTTAGACTCTTTTTTTTTTTTTTACCAAAAATGCTTCCAGAACCTGGTATTCCCAGGCGGTCTCCCATCCAACCAGGCCCAACCATGTTTAGCTTCCGAGATTAGACGAGATCGGGCGTTTTTTTTTGGGTTTTTTTTTTTTTGACTTTCTGAAGAAACTCTGCTCCCAAGACTGGGCTTTTTGAAGAAACTAAGACTATTTCAGGCTTTTTGAACAAATTCTAGACTCTATTTTTTTTTTCTTTTTTTTTCTTTCAAAAATGCTTCCAGCACCTGGTATTCCCAGGCGGTCTCCCATCCAACCAGGCCCAACCATGTTTAGCTTCCGAGATTAGACGAGATCGGGCGTTTTTTTGGGTTTTTTTTTTTTTTTGACTTTCTGAAGAAACTCTGCTCCCAAGACTGGGCTTTTTGAAGAAACTAAGACTATTTCAGGCTTTTTGAACAAATTCTAGACTCTATTTTTTTTTTCTTTTTTTTTCTTTCAAAAATGCTTCCAGCACCTGGTATTCCCAGGCGGTCTCCCATCCAACCAGGCCCGACCATGCTTACCTCCGAGATAAGACGAGATTGGGCGTTTTTTTTTTTTTTTTTTGACTTTCTGAAGAAACTCTGCTCCCAAGACTGGGCTTTTTGAAGAAACTAAGACTATTTCAGGCTTTTTGAACAAATTCTTAGACTCTTTTTTTATTTTTATTTTTTTTTACCAAAAATGCTTCCAGCACCTGGTATTCCCAGGCGGTCTCCCATCCAACCAGGCCCGACCATGCTTACCTCCGAGATAAGACGAGATTGGGCGTTTTTTTTTTTTTTTTTTGACTTTCTGAAGAAACTCTGCTCTCAAGACTGGGCTTTTTGAAGAAACTAAGACTATTTCAGGCTTTTTGAACAAAATCTTAGACTCTTTTTTTTTTTGTTTTTGTTTTTTTTTTACCAAAAATGCTTCCAGCACCTGGTATTCCCAGGCGGTCTCCCATCCAACCAGGCCCGACCATGCTTAGCTTCCGAGATCAGACGAGATCGGGCGTTTTTTTTTTCTTTTTTTTTTTTTTTAGACTTTCTGAAGAAACTCTGCTCCCAAGATTGAGCTTTTTGAAGAAACTAAGACTATTTCAGGCTTTTTGAACAAATT
>CM038623.1:18630485-18632985 GCA_021554675.1 Leuciscus idus
TTTTTTACCAAAAATGCTTCCAGAACCTGGTATTCCCAGGCGGTCTCCCATCCAACCAGGCCCGACCATGCTTACCTCCGAGATTAGACGAGATTGGGCGTTTTTTTTTTTTTTTTTGACTTTCTGAAGAAACTCTGCTCCTAAGACTGGGCTTTTTGAAGAAACTAAGACTATTTCAGGATTTTTGAACAAATTCTTAGACTCTTTTTTTTTTTTCTTTTTTTTTCTTTCAAAAATGCTTCCAGCACCTGGTATTCCCAGGCGGTCTCCCATCCAACCAGGCCCGACCATGCTTAGCTTCCGAGATCAGACGAGATCGGGCGTTTTTTTTTTTTTTTTTTTTTTTTTTGACTTTCTGAAGAAACTCTGCTCCCAAGACTGGGCTTTTTGAGGAAACTAAGACTATTTCAGGCTTTTTGAACAAATTCTTAGACTCTTTTTTTTTTTTTTTTTTTTTTTTTTTACCAAAAATGCTTCCAGCACCTGGTATTCCCAGGCGGTCTCCCATCCAACCAGGCCCGACCATGCTTAGCTTCCGAGATCAGACGAGATCGGGCGTTTTTTTTTTTTTTTTTTTTTTTTTTAGACTTTCTGAAGAAACTCTGCTCCCAAGACTGGGCTTTTTGAAGAAACTAAGACTATTTCAGGCTTTTTGAACAAATTCTTAGACTCTTTTTTTTTTTTTTTTTTTTTACCAAAAATGCTTCCAGAACCTGGTATTCCCAGGCGGTCTCCCATCCAACCAGGCCCGACCATGCTTAGCTTCCGAGATCAGACGAGATCGGGCGTTTTTTTTTTTTTTTTTTTTTTTTTTTTTTGACTTTCTGAAGAAACTCTGCTCCCAAGACTGGGCTTTTTGAAGAAACTAAGACTATTTCAGGCTTTTTGAACAAATTCTTAGACTCTTTTTTTTTATTTTTTTTATTTTTTTTTACCAAAAATGCTTCCAGAACCTGGTATTCCCAGGCGGTCTCCCATCCAACCAGGCCCGACCATGCTTACCTCCGAGATTAGACGAGATTGGGCGTTTTTTTTTTTTTTTTTTGACTTTCTGAAGAACTCTGCTCCCAAGACTGGGCTTTTTGAAGAAACTAAGACTATTTCAGGCTTTTTGAACAAATTCTTAGACTCTTTTTTTTTTTCTTTTTTTTTTTTTCAAAAATGCTTCCAGCACCTGGTATTCCCAGGCGGTCTCCCATCCAACCAGGCCCAACCATGTTTAGCTTCCGAGATTAGACGAGATCGGGCGTTTTTTTTTTTTTTTTTGACTTTCTGAAGAAACTCTGCTCCCAAGACTGGGCTTTTTGAAGAAACTAAGACTATTTCAGGCTTTTTGAACAAATTCTTAGACTCTTTTTTTTTTTTACCAAAAATGCTTTCAGAACCTGGTATTCCCAGGCGGTCTCCCATCCAACCAGGCCCAACCATGTTTAGCTTCCGAGATTAGACGAGATCGGGCGTTTTTTGGGGGTTTTTTTTTTTGGGACTTTCTGAAGAAACTCTGCTCCCAAGACTGGGCTTTTTGAAGAAACTAAGACTATTTCAGGCTTTTTGAACAAATTCTTAGACTCTTTTTTTTTTCTTTTTTTTTTTTTCAAAAATGCTTCCAGCACCTGGTATTCCCAGGCGGTCTCCCATCCAACCAGGCCCAACCATGTTTACCTCCGAGATTAGACGAGATCGGGCGTTTTTTTTTTTTTTTTTACTTTTTGAAGAAACTCTGCTCCCAAGGACTGGACTTTTTGAAGAAACTAAGACTATTTCAGGATTTTTGAACAAATTCTTAGACTCTTTTTTTTTTTCGTTTTTTTTCTTTCAAAAATGCTTCCAGCACCTGGTATTCCCAGGCGGTCTCCCATCCAACCAGGCCCGACCATGCTTAGCTTCCGAGATCAGACGAGATCGGGCGTTTTTTTTTTTGTTTGTTTTTTTTTGACTTTCTGAAGAAACTCTGCTCCCAAGACTGGGCTTTTTGAAGAAACTAAGACTATTTCAGGCTTTTTGAACAAATTCTTAGACTCTTTTTTTTTTTTTTTTTTTTTACCAAAAATGCTTCCAGAACCTGGTATTCCCAGGCGGTCTCCCATCCAACCAGGCCCGACCATGCTTACCTCCGAGATTAGACGAGATTGGGCGTTTTTTTTTTTTTTTTTTGACTTTCTGAAGAAACTCTGCTCCCAAGACTGGGCTTTTTGAAGAAACTAAGACTATTTCAGGCTTTTTGAACAAATTCTTAGACTCTTTTTTTTTCTTTTTTTTTTTTTTTCAAAAATGCTTCCAGCACCTGGTATTCCCAGGCGGTCTCCCATCCAACCAGGCCCAACCATGTTTAGCTTCCGAGATTAGACGAGATCGGGCGTTTTTTTTGGGGTTTTTTTTTTTTTTGACTTTCTGAAGAAACTCTGCTCCGAAGACTGGGCTTTTTGAAGAAACTAAGACTATTTCAGGCTTTTTGAACAAATTCTTAGACTCTTTTTTTTTTTTTTTTACCAAAAATGCT
>CM038623.1:18637268-18837268 GCA_021554675.1 Leuciscus idus
TTTGATACCTGACAGCAACTTTTTTTGGGTATTTTTTCAAACTTCACAGCAACTTTTATTTTTTGTCGTTTTTCAAACATGACAGAAACTCTTTTTTTGTCTTTTTTGATACCTGACAGCAACTTTTTTTTGGTATTTTTTCAAACTTCACAGCAACTTTTATTTTTTGTCGTTTTTCAAACATGACAGAAACTCTTTTTTTGTCTTTTTTGATACCTGACAGCAACTTTTTTTTGGTATTTTTTCAAACTTCACAGCAACTTTTATTTTTTGTCGTTTTTCAAACATGACAGAAACTCTTTTTTTGTCTTTTTTGATACCTGACAGCAACTTTTTTTTGGTATTTTTTCAAACTTCACAGCAACTTTTATTTTTTGTCGTTTTTCAAACATGACAGAAACTCTTTTTTTGTCTTTTTTGATACCTGACAGCAACTTTTTTGGGGTATTTTTTCAAACTTCACAGCAACTTTTATTTTTTGTCGTTTTTCAAACATGACAGAAACTCTTTTTTTGTCTTTTTTGATACCTGACAGCAACTTTTTTTGGGGTATTTTTTCAAACTTCACAGCAACTTTTATTTTTTGTCGTTTTTCAAACATGACAGAAACTCTTTTTTTGTCTTTTTTGATACCTGACAGCAACTTTTTTTGGGTATTTTTTCAAACTTCACAGCAACTTTTATTTTTTGTCGTTTTTCAAACATGACAGAAACTCTTTTTTTGTCTTTTTTGATACCTGACAGCAACTTTTTTTTGGTATTTTTTCAAACTTCACAGCAACTTTTATTTTTTGTCGTTTTTCAAACATGACAGAAACTCTTTTTTTGTCTTTTTTGATACCTGACAGCAACTTTTTTTTGGTATTTTTTCAAACTTCACAGCAACTTTTATTTTTTGTCGTTTTTCAAACATGACAGAAACTCTTTTTTTGTCTTTTTTGATACCTGACAGCAACTTTTTTTTGGTATTTTTTCAAACTTCACAGCAACTTTTATTTTTTGTCGTTTTTCAAACATGACAGAAACTCTTTTTTTGTCTTTTTTGATACCTGACAGCAACTTTTTTTTGGTATTTTTTCAAACTTCACAGCAACTTTTATTTTTTGTCGTTTTTCAAACATGACAGAAACTCTTTTTTTGTCTTTTTTGATACCTGACAGCAACTTTTTTTGGGTATTTTTTCAAACTTCACAGCAACTTTTATTTTTTGTCGTTTTTCAAACATGACAGAAACTCTTTTTTTGTCTTTTTTGATACCTGACAGCAACTTTTTTTTGGTATTTTTTCAAACTTCACAGCAACTTTTATTTTTTGTCGTTTTTCAAACATGACAGAAACTCTTTTTTTGTCTTTTTTGATACCTGACAGCAACTTTTTTTTGGTATTTTTTCAAACTTCACAGCAACTTTTATTTTTTGTCGTTTTTCAAACATGACAGAAACTCTTTTTTTGTCTTTTTTGATACCTGACAGCAACTTTTTTGGGGTATTTTTTCAAACTTCACAGCAACTTTTATTTTTTGTCGTTTTTCAAACATGACAGAAACTCCTTTTTTGTCTTTTTTGATACCTGACAGCAACTTTTTTTTGGGTATTTTTTCAAACTTCACAGCAACTTTTTTTTTTGTCGTTTTTCAAACATGACAGAAACTCTTTTTTTGTCTTTTTTGATACCTGACAGCAACTTTTTTTTGGGTATTTTTTCAAACTTCACAGCAACTTTTATTTTTTGTCGTTTTTCAAACATGACAGAAACTCTTTTTTTGTCTTTTTTGATACCTGACAGCAACTTTTTTTTGGTATTTTTTCAAACTTCACAGCAACTTTTATTTTTTGTCGTTTTTCAAACATGACAGAAACTCTTTTTTTGTCTTTTTTGATACCTGACAGCAACTTTTTTTTGGTATTTTTTCAAACTTCACAGCAACTTTTATTTTTTGTCGTTTTTCAAACATGACAGAAACTCTTTTTTTGTCTTTTTTGATACCTGACAGCAACTTTTTTTTGGTATTTTTTCAAACTTCACAGCAACTTTTATTTTTTGTCGTTTTTCAAACATGACAGAAACTCTTTTTTTGTCTTTTTTGATACCTGACAGCAACTTTTTTGGGGTATTTTTTCAAACTTCACAGCAACTTTTATTTTTTGTCGTTTTTCAAACATGACAGAAACTCTTTTTTTGTCTTTTTTGATACCTGACAGCAACTTTTTTGGGGTATTTTTTCAAACTTCACAGCAACTTTTATTTTTTGTCGTTTTTCAAACATGACAGAAACTCTTTTTTTGTCTTTTTTGATACCTGACAGCAACTTTTTTTTGGTATTTTTTCAAACTTCACAGCAACTTTTATTTTTTGTCGTTTTTCAAACATGACAGAAACTCTTTTTTTGTCTTTTTTGATACCTGACAGCAACTTTTTTTTGGTATTTTTTCAAACTTCACAGCAACTTTTATTTTTTGTCGTTTTTCAAACATGACAGAAACTCTTTTTTTGTCTTTTTTGATACCTGACAGCAACTTTTTTGGGGTATTTTTTCAAACTTCACAGCAACTTTTATTTTTTGTCGTTTTTCAAACATGACAGAAACTCTTTTTTTGTCTTTTTTGATACCTGACAGCAACTTTTTTTGGGTATTTTTTCAAACTTCACAGCAACTTTTATTTTTTGTCGTTTTTCAAACATGACAGAAACTCTTTTTTTGTCTTTTTTGATACCTGACAGCAACTTTTTTTTGGTATTTTTTCAAACTTCACAGCAACTTTTATTTTTTGTCGTTTTTCAAACATGACAGAAACTCTTTTTTTGTCTTTTTTGATACCTGACAGCAACTTTTTTGGGGTATTTTTTCAAACTTCACAGCAACTTTTATTTTTTGTCGTTTTTCAAACATGACAGAAACTCTTTTTTTGTCTTTTTTGATACCTGACAGCAACTTTTTTTGGTATTTTTTCAAACTTCACAGCAACTTTTATTTTTTGTCGTTTTTCAAACATGACAGAAACTCCTTTTTTGTCTTTTTTGATACCTGACAGCAACTTTTTTTGGGTATTTTTTCAAACTTCACAGCAACTTTTATTTTTTGTCGTTTTTCAAACATGACAGAAACTCTTTTTTTGTCTTTTTTGATACCTGACAGCAACTTTTTTGGGGTATTTTTTCAAACTTCACAGCAACTTTTATTTTTTGTCGTTTTTCAAACATGACAGAAACTCTTTTTTTGTCTTTTTTGATACCTGACAGCAACTTTTTTTTGGTATTTTTTCAAACTTCACAGCAACTTTTATTTTTTGTCGTTTTTCAAACATGACAGAAACTCTTTTTTTGTCTTTTTTGATACCTGACAGCAACTTTTTTTTGGTATTTTTTCAAACTTCACAGCAACTTTTATTTTTTGTCGTTTTTCAAACATGACAGAAACTCTTTTTTTGTCTTTTTTGATACCTGACAGCAACTTTTTTTGGGTATTTTTTCAAACTTCACAGCAACTTTTATTTTTTGTCGTTTTTCAAACATGACAGAAACTCTTTTTTTGTCTTTTTTGATACCTGACAGCAACTTTTTTGGGGTATTTTTTCAAACTTCACAGCAACTTTTATTTTTTGTCGTTTTTCAAACATGACAGAAACTCCTTTTTTGTCTTTTTTGATACCTGACAGCAACTTTTTTTTGGTATTTTTTCAAACTTCACAGCAACTTTTATTTTTTGTCGTTTTTCAAACATGACAGAAACTCTTTTTTTGTCTTTTTTGATACCTGACAGCAACTTTTTTTTGGGTATTTTTTCAAACTTCACAGCAACTTTTATTTTTTGTCGTTTTTCAAACATGACAGAAACTCTTTTTTTGTCTTTTTTGATACCTGACAGCAACTTTTTTTGGGTATTTTTTCAAACTTCACAGCAACTTTTATTTTTTGTCGTTTTTCAAACATGACAGAAACTCTTTTTTTGTCTTTTTTGATACCTGACAGCAACTTTTTTGGGGTATTTTTTCAAACTTCACAGCAACTTTTATTTTTTGTCGTTTTTCAAACATGACAGAAACTCCTTTTTTGTCTTTTTTGATACCTGACAGCAACTTTTTTTTGGTATTTTTTCAAACTTCACAGCAACTTTTATTTTTTGTCGTTTTTCAAACATGACAGAAACTCTTTTTTTGTCTTTTTTGATACCTGACAGCAACTTTTTTTTGGTATTTTTTCAAACTTCACAGCAACTTTTATTTTTTGTCGTTTTTCAAACATGACAGAAACTCTTTTTTTGTCTTTTTTGATACCTGACAGCAACTTTTTTTGGGTATTTTTTCAAACTTCACAGCAACTTTTATTTTTTGTCGTTTTTCAAACATGACAGAAACTCTTTTTTTGTCTTTTTTGATACCTGACAGCAACTTTTTTTGGGTATTTTTTCAAACTTCACAGCAACTTTTATTTTTTGTCGTTTTTCAAACATGACAGAAACTCTTTTTTTGTCTTTTTTGATACCTGACAGCAACTTTTTTTGGGTATTTTTTCAAACTTCACAGCAACTTTTATTTTTTGTCGTTTTTCAAACATGACAGAAACTCTTTTTTTGTCTTTTTTGATACCTGACAGCAACTTTTTTTTGGGTATTTTTTCAAACTTCACAGCAACTTTTATTTTTTGTCGTTTTTCAAACATGACAGAAACTCTTTTTTTGTCTTTTTTGATACCTGACAGCAACTTTTTTTGGGTATTTTTTCAAACTTCACAGCAACTTTTATTTTTTGTCGTTTTTCAAACATGACAGAAACTCCTTTTTTGTCTTTTTTGATACCTGACAGCAACTTTTTTTTGGTATTTTTTCAAACTTCACAGCAACTTTTATTTTTTGTCGTTTTTCAAACATGACAGAAACTCTTTTTTTGTCTTTTTTGATACCTGACAGCAACTTTTTTTTGGTATTTTTTCAAACTTCACAGCAACTTTTATTTTTTGTCGTTTTTCAAACATGACAGAAACTCTTTTTTTGTCTTTTTTGATACCTGACAGCAACTTTTTTTTGGGTATTTTTTCAAACTTCACAGCAACTTTTATTTTTTGTCGTTTTTCAAACATGACAGAAACTCTTTTTTTGTCTTTTTTGATACCTGACAGCAACTTTTTTTTGGGTATTTTTTCAAACTTCACAGCAACTTTTATTTTTTGTCGTTTTTCAAACATGACAGAAACTCTTTTTTTGTCTTTTTTGATACCTGACAGCAACTTTTTTTGGGTATTTTTTCAAACTTCACAGCAACTTTTATTTTTTGTCGTTTTTCAAACATGACAGAAACTCCTTTTTTGTCTTTTTTGATACCTGACAGCAACTTTTTTTTGGTATTTTTTCAAACTTCACAGCAACTTTTATTTTTTGTCGTTTTTCAAACATGACAGAAACTCTTTTTTTGTCTTTTTTGATACCTGACAGCAACTTTTTTTGGGTATTTTTTCAAACTTCACAGCAACTTTTATTTTTTGTCGTTTTTCAAACATGACAGAAACTCTTTTTTTGTCTTTTTTGATACCTGACAGCAACTTTTTTTGGGTATTTTTTCAAACTTCACAGCAACTTTTATTTTTTGTCGTTTTTCAAACATGACAGAAACTCTTTTTTTGTCTTTTTTGATACCTGACAGCAACTTTTTTTTGGTATTTTTTCAAACTTCACAGCAACTTTATTTTTTGTCGTTTTTCAAACATGACAGAAACTCTTTTTTTGTCTTTTTTGATACCTGACAGCAACTTTTTTTTGGTATTTTTTCAAACTTCACAGCAACTTTTATTTTTTGTCGTTTTTCAAACATGACAGAAACTCTTTTTTTGTCTTTTTTGATACCTGACAGCAACTTTTTTTGGGTATTTTTTCAAACTTCACAGCAACTTTTATTTTTTGTCGTTTTTCAAACATGACAGAAACTCTTTTTTTGTCTTTTTTGATACCTGACAGCAACTTTTTTTGGGTATTTTTTCAAACTTCACAGCAACTTTTATTTTTTGTCGTTTTTCAAACATGACAGAAACTCTTTTTTTGTCTTTTTTGATACCTGACAGCAACTTTTTTTTGGTATTTTTTCAAACTTCACAGCAACTTTTATTTTTTGTCGTTTTTCAAACATGACAGAAACTCTTTTTTTGTCTTTTTTGATACCTGACAGCAACTTTTTTTTGGGTATTTTTTCAAACTTCACAGCAACTTTTATTTTTTGTCGTTTTTCAAACATGACAGAAACTCTTTTTTTGTCTTTTTTGATACCTGACAGCAACTTTTTTTGGGTATTTTTTCAAACTTCACAGCAACTTTTATTTTTTGTCGTTTTTCAAACATGACAGAAACTCTTTTTTTGTCTTTTTTGATACCTGACAGCAACTTTTTTGGGGTATTTTTTCAAACTTCACAGCAACTTTTATTTTTTGTCGTTTTTCAAACATGACAGAAACTCTTTTTTTGTCTTTTTTGATACCTGACAGCAACTTTTTTTGGGTATTTTTTCAAACTTCACAGCAACTTTTATTTTTTGTCGTTTTTCAAACATGACAGAAACTCTTTTTTTGTCTTTTTTGATACCTGACAGCAACTTTTTTGGGGTATTTTTTCAAACTTCACAGCAACTTTTATTTTTTGTCGTTTTTCAAACATGACAGAAACTCTTTTTTTGTCTTTTTTGATACCTGACAGCAACTTTTTTTGGGTATTTTTTCAAACTTCACAGCAACTTTTATTTTTTGTCGTTTTTCAAACATGACAGAAACTCCTTTTTTGTCTTTTTTGATACCTGACAGCAACTTTTTTTTGGGTATTTTTTCAAACTTCACAGCAACTTTTATTTTTTGTCGTTTTTCAAACATGACAGAAACTCTTTTTTTGTCTTTTTTGATACCTGACAGCAACTTTTTTTGGGTATTTTTTCAAACTTCACAGCAACTTTTATTTTTTGTCGTTTTTCAAACATGACAGAAACTCCTTTTTTGTCTTTTTTGATACCTGACAGCAACTTTTTTTTGGGTATTTTTTCAAACTTCACAGCAACTTTTATTTTTTGTCGTTTTTCAAACATGACAGAAACTCTTTTTTTGTCTTTTTTGATACCTGACAGCAACTTTTTTTTGGTATTTTTTCAAACTTCACAGCAACTTTTATTTTTTGTCGTTTTTCAAACATGACAGAAACTCTTTTTTTGTCTTTTTTGATACCTGACAGCAACTTTTTTTGGGTATTTTTTCAAACTTCACAGCAACTTTTATTTTTTGTCGTTTTTCAAACATGACAGAAACTCTTTTTTTGTCTTTTTTGATACCTGACAGCAACTTTTTTGGGTATTTTTTCAAACTTCACAGCAACTTTTATTTTTTGTCGTTTTTCAAACATG
Organism: Leuciscus idus; assembly: GCA_021554675.1. Lineage (NCBI taxonomy): Eukaryota > Metazoa > Chordata > Actinopteri > Cypriniformes > Leuciscidae > Leuciscus > Leuciscus idus. Next base: position 18,644,636 of record CM038623.1, read on the forward strand.
ACAGAAACTCCTTTTTTTGTCTTTTTTGATACCTGACAGCAACTTTTTTTTGGTATTTTTTCAAACTTCACAGCAACTTTTTTTTTTGTCGTTTTTCAAACATGACAGAAACTCTTTTTTTGTCTTTTTTGATACCTGACAGCAACTTTTTTTTGGTATTTTTTCAAACTTCACAGCAACTTTTATTTTTTGTCGTTTTTCAAACATGACAGAAACTCTTTTTTTGTCTTTTTTGATACCTGACAGCAACTTTTTTTGGGTATTTTTTCAAACTTCACAGCAACTTTTATTTTTTGTCGTTTTTCAAACATGACAGAAACTCTTTTTTTGTCTTTTTTGATACCTGACAGCAACTTTTTTGGGGTATTTTTTCAAACTTCACAGCAACTTTTATTTTTTGTCGTTTTTCAAACATGACAGAAACTCTTTTTTTGTCTTTTTTGATACCTGACAGCAACTTTTTTTTGGTATTTTTTCAAACTTCACAGCAACTTTTATTTTTTGTCGTTTTTCAAACATGACAGAAACTCTTTTTTTGTCTTTTTTGATACCTGACAGCAACTTTTTTTTGGTATTTTTTCAAACTTCACAGCAACTTTTATTTTTTGTCGTTTTTCAAACATGACAGAAACTCTTTTTTTGTCTTTTTTCGATACCTGACAGCAACTTTTTTTGGGGTATTTTTTCAAACTTCACAGCAACTTTTATTTTTTGTCGTTTTTCAAACATGACAGAAACTCTTTTTTTGTCTTTTTTGATACCTGACAGCAACTTTTTTTGGGGTATTTTTTCAAACTTCACAGCAACTTTTATTTTTTGTCGTTTTTCAAACATGACAGAAACTCTTTTTTTGTCTTTTTTGATACCTGACAGCAACTTTTTTTGGGTATTTTTTCAAACTTCACAGCAACTTTTATTTTTTGTCGTTTTTCAAACATGACAGAAACTCTTTTTTTGTCTTTTTTGATACCTGACAGCAACTTTTTTTTGGGTATTTTTTCAAACTTCACAGCAACTTTTATTTTTTGTCGTTTTTCAAACATGACAGAAACTCTTTTTTTGTCTTTTTTGATACCTGACAGCAACTTTTTTTTGGTATTTTTTCAAACTTCACAGCAACTTTTATTTTTTGTCGTTTTTCAAACATGACAGAAACTCCTTTTTTTGTCTTTTTTGATACCTGACAGCAACTTTTTTTTGGTATTTTTTCAAACTTCACAGCAACTTTTATTTTTTGTCGTTTTTCAAACATGACAGAAACTCTTTTTTTGTCTTTTTTGATACCTGACAGCAACTTTTTTTTGGTATTTTTTCAAACTTCACAGCAACTTTTATTTTTTGTCGTTTTTCAAACATGACAGAAACTCTTTTTTTGTCTTTTTCGATACCTGACAGCAACTTTTTTTGGGGTATTTTTTCAAACTTCACAGCAACTTTTATTTTTTGTCGTTTTTCAAACATGACAGAAACTCTTTTTTTGTCTTTTTTGATACCTGACAGCAACTTTTTTTGGGTATTTTTTCAAACTTCACAGCAACTTTTATTTTTTGTCGTTTTTCAAACATGACAGAAACTCTTTTTTTGTCTTTTTTGATACCTGACAGCAACTTTTTTTTGGTATTTTTTCAAACTTCACAGCAACTTTTATTTTTTGTCGTTTTTCAAACATGACAGAAACTCTTTTTTTGTCTTTTTTGATACCTGACAGCAACTTTTTTTTGGTATTTTTTCAAACTTCACAGCAACTTTTATTTTTTGTCGTTTTTCAAACATGACAGAAACTCTTTTTTTGTCTTTTTTGATACCTGACAGCAACTTTTTTTGGGTATTTTTTCAAACTTCACAGCAACTTTTATTTTTTGTCGTTTTTCAAACATGACAGAAACTCTTTTTTTGTCTTTTTTGATACCTGACAGCAACTTTTTTGGGTATTTTTTCAAACTTCACAGCAACTTTTATTTTTTGTCGTTTTTCAAACATGACAGAAACTCTTTTTTTGTCTTTTTTGATACCTGACAGCAACTTTTTTTGGGTATTTTTTCAAACTTCACAGCAACTTTTATTTTTTGTCGTTTTTCAAACATGACAGAAACTCTTTTTTTGTCTTTTTTGATACCTGACAGCAACTTTTTTGGGGTATTTTTTCAAACTTCACAGCAACTTTTATTTTTTGTCGTTTTTCAAACATGACAGAAACTCTTTTTTTGTCTTTTTTGATACCTGACAGCAACTTTTTTGGGGTATTTTTTCAAACTTCACAGCAACTTTTATTTTTTGTCGTTTTTCAAACATGACAGAAACTCTTTTTTTGTCTTTTTTGATACCTGACAGCAACTTTTTTGGGGTATTTTTTCAAACTTCACAGCAACTTTTATTTTTTGTCGTTTTTCAAACATGACAGAAACTCTTTTTTTGTCTTTTTTGATACCTGACAGCAACTTTTTTGGGGTATTTTTTCAAACTTCACAGCAACTTTTATTTTTTGTCGTTTTTCAAACATGACAGAAACTCTTTTTTTGTCTTTTTTGATACCTGACAGCAACTTTTTTGGGGTATTTTTTCAAACTTCACAGCAACTTTTATTTTTTGTCGTTTTTCAAACATGACAGAAACTCTTTTTTGTCTTTTTTGATACCTGACAGCAACTTTTTTTTGGTATTTTTTCAAACTTCACAGCAACTTTTATTTTTTGTCGTTTTTCAAACATGACAGAAACTCTTTTTTTGTCTTTTTTGATACCTGACAGCAACTTTTTTTGGGTATTTTTTCAAACTTCACAGCAACTTTTATTTTTTGTCGTTTTTCAAACATGACAGAAACTCTTTTTTTGTCTTTTTTGATACCTGACAGCAACTTTTTTTGGGTATTTTTTCAAACTTCACAGCAACTTTTATTTTTTGTCGTTTTTCAAACATGACAGAAACTCTTTTTTTGTCTTTTTTGATACCTGACAGCAACTTTTTTTGGGTATTTTTTCAAACTTCACAGCAACTTTTATTTTTTGTCGTTTTTCAAACATGACAGAAACTCTTTTTTTGTCTTTTTTGATACCTGACAGCAACTTTTTTTTTGGTATTTTTTCAAACTTCACAGCAACTTTTATTTTTTGTCGTTTTTCAAACATGACAGAAACTCTTTTTTTGTCTTTTTTGATACCTGACAGCAACTTTTTTTTGGGTATTTTTTCAAACTTCACAGCAACTTTTATTTTTTGTCGTTTTTCAAACATGACAGAAACTCTTTTTTTGTCTTTTTTGATACCTGACAGCAACTTTTTTTTGGGTATTTTTTCAAACTTCACAGCAACTTTTATTTTTTGTCGTTTTTCAAACATGACAGAAACTCCTTTTTTTGTCTTTTTTGATACCTGACAGCAACTTTTTTTTGGTATTTTTTCAAACTTCACAGCAACTTTTTTTTTTTGTCGTTTTTCAAACATGACAGAAACTCTTTTTTTGTCTTTTTTGATACCTGACAGCAACTTTTTTGGGGTATTTTTTCAAACTTCACAGCAACTTTTATTTTTTGTCGTTTTTCAAACATGACAGAAACTCTTTTTTTGTCTTTTTTGATACCTGACAGCAACTTTTTTGGGGTATTTTTTCAAACTTCACAGCAACTTTTATTTTTTGTCGTTTTTCAAACATGACAGAAACTCTTTTTTTGTCTTTTTTGATACCTGACAGCAACTTTTTTTTGGTATTTTTTCAAACTTCACAGCAACTTTTTTTTTTGTCGTTTTTCAAACATGACAGAAACTCTTTTTTTGTCTTTTTTGATACCTGACAGCAACTTTTTTTGGGTATTTTTTCAAACTTCACAGCAACTTTTATTTTTTGTCGTTTTTCAAACATGACAGAAACTCTTTTTTTGTCTTTTTTGATACCTGACAGCAACTTTTTTGGGGTATTTTTTCAAACTTCACAGCAACTTTTATTTTTTGTCGTTTTTCAAACATGACAGAAACTCTTTTTTTGTCTTTTTTGATACCTGACAGCAACTTTTTTGGGGTATTTTTTCAAACTTCACAGCAACTTTTATTTTTTGTCGTTTTTCAAACATGACAGAAACTCTTTTTTTGTCTTTTTTGATACCTGACAGCAACTTTTTTTTGGTATTTTTTCAAACTTCACAGCAACTTTTATTTTTTGTCGTTTTTCAAACATGACAGAAACTCTTTTTTTGTCTTTTTTGATACCTGACAGCAACTTTTTTTTGGTATTTTTTCAAACTTCACAGCAACTTTTATTTTTTGTCGTTTTTCAAACATGACAGAAACTCTTTTTTTGTCTTTTTTGATACCTGACAGCAACTTTTTTTGGGTATTTTTTCAAACTTCACAGCAACTTTTATTTTTTGTCGTTTTTCAAACATGACAGAAACTCTTTTTTTGTCTTTTTTGATACCTGACAGCAACTTTTTTTGGGGTATTTTTTCAAACTTCACAGCAACTTTTATTTTTTGTCGTTTTTCAAACATGACAGAAACTCTTTTTTTGTCTTTTTTGATACCTGACAGCAACTTTTTTTTGGTATTTTTTCAAACTTCACAGCAACTTTTATTTTTTGTCGTTTTTCAAACATGACAGAAACTCTTTTTTTGTCTTTTTTGATACCTGACAGCAACTTTTTTTGGGTATTTTTTCAAACTTCACAGCAACTTTTATTTTTTGTCGTTTTTCAAACATGACAGAAACTCTTTTTTTGTCTTTTTTGATACCTGACAGCAACTTTTTTTTGGTATTTTTTCAAACTTCACAGCAACTTTTATTTTTTGTCGTTTTTCAAACATGACAGAAACTCTTTTTTTGTCTTTTTTGATACCTGACAGCAACTTTTTTTTGGTATTTTTTCAAACTTCACAGCAACTTTTATTTTTTGTCGTTTTTCAAACATGACAGAAACTCTTTTTTTGTCTTTTTTGATACCTGACAGCAACTTTTTTTTGGTATTTTTTCAAACTTCACAGCAACTTTTATTTTTTGTCGTTTTTCAAACATGACAGAAACTCTTTTTTTGTCTTTTTTGATACCTGACAGCAACTTTTTTGGGGTATTTTTTCAAACTTCACAGCAACTTTTATTTTTTGTCGTTTTTCAAACATGACAGAAACTCTTTTTTTGTCTTTTTTGATACCTGACAGCAACTTTTTTTTGGTATTTTTTCAAACTTCACAGCAACTTTTATTTTTTGTCGTTTTTCAAACATGACAGAAACTCTTTTTTTGTCTTTTTTGATACCTGACAGCAACTTTTTTTGGGGTATTTTTTCAATCTTCACAGCAACTTTAATTTTTTGTCGTTTTTCAAACATGACAGAAACTCTTTTTTTGTCTTTTTTGATACCTGACAGCAACTTTTTTTGGGTATTTTTTCAAACTTCACAGCAACTTTTATTTTTTGTCGTTTTTCAAACATGACAGAAACTCTTTTTTTGTCTTTTTTGATACCTGACAGCAACTTTTTTTGGGTATTTTTTCAAACTTCACAGCAACTTTTATTTTTTGTCGTTTTTCAAACATGACAGAAACTCTTTTTTTGTCTTTTTTGATACCTGACAGCAACTTTTTTTTGGTATTTTTTCAAACTTCACAGCAACTTTTATTTTTTGTCGTTTTTCAAACATGACAGAAACTCTTTTTTTGTCTTTTTTGATACCTGACAGCAACTTTTTTTTGGTATTTTTTCAAACTTCACAGCAACTTTTATTTTTTGTCGTTTTTCAAACATGACAGAAACTCTTTTTTTGTCTTTTTTGATACCTGACAGCAACTTTTTTTTGGTATTTTTTCAAACTTCACAGCAACTTTTATTTTTTGTCGTTTTTCAAACATGACAGAAACTCTTTTTTTGTCTTTTTTGATACCTGACAGCAACTTTTTTTTGGTATTTTTTCAAACTTCACAGCAACTTTTATTTTTTGTCGTTTTTCAAACATGACAGAAACTCTTTTTTTGTCTTTTTCGATACCTGACAGCAACTTTTTTTGGGTATTTTTTCAAACTTCACAGCAACTTTTATTTTTTGTCGTTTTTCAAACATGACAGAAACTCTTTTTTTGTCTTTTTTGATACCTGACAGCAACTTTTTTTGGGTATTTTTTCAAACTTCACAGCAACTTTTATTTTTTGTCGTTTTTCAAACATGACAGAAACTCTTTTTTTGTCTTTTTTGATACCTGACAGCAACTTTTTTTGGGTATTTTTTCAAACTTCACAGCAACTTTTATTTTTTGTCGTTTTTCAAACATGACAGAAACTCTTTTTTTGTCTTTTTTGATACCTGACAGCAACTTTTTTTTTGGGTATTTTTTCAAACTTCACAGCAACTTTTATTTTTTGTCGTTTTTCAAACATGACAGAAACTCTTTTTTTGTCTTTTTTGATACCTGACAGCAACTTTTTTTGGGTATTTTTTCAAACTTCACAGCAACTTTTATTTTTTGTCGTTTTTCAAACATGACAGAAACTCTTTTTTTGTCTTTTTTGATACCTGACAGCAACTTTTTTGGGGTATTTTTTCAAACTTCACAGCAACTTTTATTTTTTGTCGTTTTTCAAACATGACAGAAACTCTTTTTTTGTCTTTTTTGATACCTGACAGCAACTTTTTTTTGGTATTTTTTCAAACTTCACAGCAACTTTTATTTTTTGTCGTTTTTCAAACATGACAGAAACTCTTTTTTTGTCTTTTTTGATACCTGACAGCAACTTTTTTGGGGTATTTTTTCAAACTTCACAGCAACTTTTATTTTTTGTCGTTTTTCAAACATGACAGAAACTCTTTTTTTGTCTTTTTTGATACCTGACAGCAACTTTTTTGGGGTATTTTTTCAAACTTCACAGCAACTTTTATTTTTTGTCGTTTTTCAAACATGACAGAAACTCTTTTTTTGTCTTTTTTGATACCTGACAGCAACTTTTTTGGGGTATTTTTTCAAACTTCACAGCAACTTTTATTTTTTGTCGTTTTTCAAACATGACAGAAACTCTTTTTTTGTCTTTTTTGATACCTGACAGCAACTTTTTTGGGGTATTTTTTCAAACTTCACAGCAACTTTATTTTTTGTCGTTTTTCAAACATGACAGAAACTCTTTTTTTGTCTTTTTTGATACCTGACAGCAACTTTTTTGGGGTATTTTTTCAAACTTCACAGCAACTTTTATTTTTTGTCGTTTTTCAAACATGACAGAAACCTTTTTTTGTCTTTTTTGATACCTGACAGCAACTTTTTTTGGGTATTTTTTCAAACTTCACAGCAACTTTTATTTTTTGTCGTTTTTCAAACATGACAGAAACTCTTTTTTTGTCTTTTTTGATACCTGACAGCAACTTTTTTTGGTATTTTTTCAAACTTCACAGCAACTTTTATTTTTTGTCGTTTTTCAAACATGACAGAAACTCTTTTTTTGTCTTTTTTGATACCTGACAGCAACTTTTTTTGGGTATTTTTTCAAACTTCACAGCAACTTTTATTTTTTGTCGTTTTTCAAACATGACAGAAACTCTTTTTTTGTCTTTTTTGATACCTGACAGCAACTTTTTTTGGGTATTTTTTCAAACTTCACAGCAACTTTTATTTTTTGTCGTTTTTCAAACATGACAGAAACTCTTTTTTTGTCTTTTTTGATACCTGACAGCAACTTTTTTTTGGTATTTTTTCAAACTTCACAGCAACTTTTATTTTTTGTCGTTTTTCAAACATGACAGAAACTCTTTTTTTGTCTTTTTTGATACCTGACAGCAACTTTTTTTTGGTATTTTTTCAAACTTCACAGCAACTTTTATTTTTTGTCGTTTTTCAAACATGACAGAAACTCTTTTTTTGTCTTTTTTGATACCTGACAGCAACTTTTTTTGGGTATTTTTTCAAACTTCACAGCAACTTTTATTTTTTGTCGTTTTTCAAACATGACAGAAACTCTTTTTTTGTCTTTTTTGATACCTGACAGCAACTTTTTTTTGGTATTTTTTCAAACTTCACAGCAACTTTTTTTTTTGTCGTTTTTCAAACATGACAGAAACTCTTTTTTTGTCTTTTTTGATACCTGACAGCAACTTTTTTGGGGTATTTTTTCAAACTTCACAGCAACTTTTATTTTTTGTCGTTTTTCAAACATGACAGAAACTCTTTTTTTTGTCTTTTTTGATACCTGACAGCAACTTTTTTGGGGTATTTTTTCAAACTTCACAGCAACTTTTATTTTTTGTCGTTTTTCAAACATGACAGAAACTCTTTTTTTGTCTTTTTTGATACCTGACAGCAACTTTTTTTTGGTATTTTTTCAAACTTCACAGCAACTTTTTTTTTTGTCGTTTTTCAAACATGACAGAAACTCTTTTTTTGTCTTTTTTGATACCTGACAGCAACTTTTTTTTGGTATTTTTTCAAACTTCACAGCAACTTTTATTTTTTGTCGTTTTTCAAACATGACAGAAACTCTTTTTTTGTCTTTTTTGATACCTGACAGCAACTTTTTTTGGGGTATTTTTTCAAACTTCACAGCAACTTTTATTTTTTGTCGTTTTTCAAACATGACAGAAACTCTTTTTTTGTCTTTTTTGATACCTGACAGCAACTTTTTTGGGGTATTTTTTCAAACTTCACAGCAACTTTTATTTTTTGTCGTTTTTCAAACATGACAGAAACTCTTTTTTTGTCTTTTTTGATACCTGACAGCAACTTTTTTTTGGTATTTTTTCAAACTTCACAGCAACTTTTATTTTTTGTCGTTTTTCAAACATGACAGAAACTCTTTTTTTGTCTTTTTTGATACCTGACAGCAACTTTTTTTGGGTATTTTTTCAAACTTCACAGCAACTTTTATTTTTTGTCGTTTTTCAAACATGACAGAAACTCTTTTTTTGTCTTTTTTGATACCTGACAGCAACTTTTTTTTTGGGTATTTTTTCAAACTTCACAGCAACTTTTATTTTTTGTCGTTTTTCAAACATGACAGAAACTCTTTTTTTGTCTTTTTTGATACCTGACAGCAACTTTTTTTTGGGTATTTTTTCAAACTTCACAGCAACTTTTATTTTTTGTCGTTTTTCAAACATGACAGAAACTCTTTTTTTGTCTTTTTTGATACCTGACAGCAACTTTTTTTTGGTATTTTTTCAAACTTCACAGCAACTTTTATTTTTTGTCGTTTTTCAAACATGACAGAAACTCTTTTTTTGTCTTTTTTGATACCTGACAGCAACTTTTTTGGGGTATTTTTTCAAACTTCACAGCAACTTTTATTTTTTGTCGTTTTTCAAACATGACAGAAACTCTTTTTTTGTCTTTTTTGATACCTGACAGCAACTTTTTTTGGTATTTTTTCAAACTTCACAGCAACTTTTATTTTTTGTCGTTTTTCAAACATGACAGAAACTCTTTTTTTGTCTTTTTTGATACCTGACAGCAACTTTTTTGGGGTATTTTTTCAATCTTCACAGCAACTTTAATTTTTTGTCGTTTTTCAAACATGACAGAAACTCTTTTTTTGTCTTTTTTGATACCTGACAGCAACTTTTTTGGGGTATTTTTTCAAACTTCACAGCAACTTTTATTTTTTGTCGTTTTTCAAACATGACAGAAACTTTTTTTGTCTTTTTTGATACCTGACAGCAACTTTTTTTGGGTATTTTTTCAAACTTCACAGCAACTTTTATTTTTTGTCGTTTTTCAAACATGACAGAAACTCTTTTTTTGTCTTTTTTGATACCTGACAGCAACTTTTTTTTGGTATTTTTTCAAACTTCACAGCAACTTTTATTTTTTGTCGTTTTTCAAACATGACAGAAACTCTTTTTTTGTCTTTTTTGATACCTGACAGCAACTTTTTTTTGGTATTTTTTCAAACTTCACAGCAACTTTTATTTTTTGTCGTTTTTCAAACATGACAGAAACTCTTTTTTTGTCTTTTTTGATACCTGACAGCAACTTTTTTTTGGTATTTTTTCAAACTTCACAGCAACTTTTATTTTTTGTCGTTTTTCAAACATGACAGAAACTCTTTTTTTGTCTTTTTTGATACCTGACAGCAACTTTTTTGGGGTATTTTTTCAAACTTCACAGCAACTTTTATTTTTTGTCGTTTTTCAAACATGACAGAAACTCTTTTTTTGTCTTTTTTGATACCTGACAGCAACTTTTTTTGGTATTTTTTCAAACTTCACAGCAACTTTTATTTTTTGTCGTTTTTCAAACATGACAGAAACTCTTTTTTTGTCTTTTTTGATACCTGACAGCAACTTTTTTGGGGTATTTTTTCAATCTTCACAGCAACTTTAATTTTTTGTCGTTTTTCAAACATGACAGAAACTCTTTTTTTGTCTTTTTTGATACCTGACAGCAACTTTTTTGGGGTATTTTTTCAAACTTCACAGCAACTTTTATTTTTTGTCGTTTTTCAAACATGACAGAAACTTTTTTTGTCTTTTTTGATACCTGACAGCAACTTTTTTTGGGTATTTTTTCAAACTTCACAGCAACTTTTATTTTTTGTCGTTTTTCAAACATGACAGAAACTCTTTTTTTGTCTTTTTTGATACCTGACAGCAACTTTTTTTTGGTATTTTTTCAAACTTCACAGCAACTTTTATTTTTTGTCGTTTTTCAAACATGACAGAAACTCTTTTTTTGTCTTTTTTGATACCTGACAGCAACTTTTTTTGGGTATTTTTTCAAACTTCACAGCAACTTTTATTTTTTGTCGTTTTTCAAACATGACAGAAACTCTTTTTTTGTCTTTTTTGATACCTGACAGCAACTTTTTTTGGGTATTTTTTCAAACTTCACAGCAACTTTTATTTTTTGTCGTTTTTCAAACATGACAGAAACTCTTTTTTTGTCTTTTTTGATACCTGACAGCAACTTTTTTTTTGGTATTTTTTCAAACTTCACAGCAACTTTTATTTTTTGTCGTTTTTCAAACATGACAGAAACTCTTTTTTTGTCTTTTTTGATACCTGACAGCAACTTTTTTTTGGTATTTTTTCAAACTTCACAGCAACTTTTATTTTTTGTCGTTTTTCAAACATGACAGAAACTCTTTTTTTGTCTTTTTTGATACCTGACAGCAACTTTTTTGGGGTATTTTTTCAAACTTCACAGCAACTTTTATTTTTTGTCGTTTTTCAAACATGACAGAAACTCCTTTTTTGTCTTTTTTGATATCTGACAGCAACTTTTTTTTGGTATTTTTTCAAACTTCACAGCAACTTTTTTTTTTGTCGTTTTTCAAACATGACAGAAACTCTTTTTTTGTCTTTTTTGATACCTGACAGCAACTTTTTTGGGGTATTTTTTCAAACTTCACAGCAACTTTTATTTTTTGTCGTTTTTCAAACATGACAGAAACTCTTTTTTTGTCTTTTTTGATACCTGACAGCAACTTTTTTTTTGGTATTTTTTCAAACTTCACAGCAACTTTTATTTTTTGTCGTTTTTCAAACATGACAGAAACTCTTTTTTTGTCTTTTTTGATACCTGACAGCAACTTTTTTTTGGTATTTTTTCAAACTTCACAGCAACTTTTATTTTTTGTCGTTTTTCAAACATGACAGAAACTCTTTTTTTGTCTTTTTTGATACCTGACAGCAACTTTTTTTGGGTATTTTTTCAAACTTCACAGCAACTTTTATTTTTTGTCGTTTTTCAAACATGACAGAAACTCTTTTTTTGTCTTTTTTGATACCTGACAGCAACTTTTTTTTGGTATTTTTTCAAACTTCACAGCAACTTTTATTTTTTGTCGTTTTTCAAACATGACAGAAACTCTTTTTTTGTCTTTTTTGATACCTGACAGCAACTTTTTTTTGGTATTTTTTCAAACTTCACAGCAACTTTTATTTTTTGTCGTTTTTCAAACATGACAGAAACTCTTTTTTTGTCTTTTTTGATACCTGACAGCAACTTTTTTGGGGTATTTTTTCAAACTTCACAGCAACTTTTATTTTTTGTCGTTTTTCAAACATGACAGAAACTCTTTTTTTGTCTTTTTTGATACCTGACAGCAACTTTTTTTTGGTATTTTTTCAAACTTCACAGCAACTTTTATTTTTTGTCGTTTTTCAAACATGACAGAAACTCTTTTTTTGTCTTTTTTGATACCTGACAGCAACTTTTTTGGGGTATTTTTTCAAACTTCACAGCAACTTTTATTTTTTGTCGTTTTTCAAACATGACAGAAACTCCTTTTTTGTCTTTTTTGATACCTGACAGCAACTTTTTTTTGGTATTTTTTCAAACTTCACAGCAACTTTTATTTTTTGTCGTTTTTCAAACATGACAGAAACTCTTTTTTTGTCTTTTTTGATACCTGACAGCAACTTTTTTTGGTATTTTTTCAAACTTCACAGCAACTTTTATTTTTTGTCGTTTTTCAAACATGACAGAAACTCTTTTTTTGTCTTTTTTGATACCTGACAGCAACTTTTTTGGGGTATTTTTTCAATCTTCACAGCAACTTTAATTTTTTGTCGTTTTTCAAACATGACAGAAACTCTTTTTTTGTCTTTTTTGATACCTGACAGCAACTTTTTTGGGGTATTTTTTCAAACTTCACAGCAACTTTTATTTTTTGTCGTTTTTCAAACATGACAGAAACTTTTTTTGTCTTTTTTGATACCTGACAGCAACTTTTTTTGGGTATTTTTTCAAACTTCACAGCAACTTTTATTTTTTGTCGTTTTTCAAACATGACAGAAACTCTTTTTTTGTCTTTTTTGATACCTGACAGCAACTTTTTTTTGGTATTTTTTCAAACTTCACAGCAACTTTTTTTTTTGTCGTTTTTCAAACATGACAGAAACTCTTTTTTTGTCTTTTTTGATACCTGACAGCAACTTTTTTTGGGTATTTTTTCAAACTTCACAGCAACTTTTATTTTTTGTCGTTTTTCAAACATGACAGAAACTCTTTTTTTGTCTTTTTTGATACCTGACAGCAACTTTTTTTGGGTATTTTTTCAAACTTCACAGCAACTTTTATTTTTTGTCGTTTTTCAAACATGACAGAAACTCTTTTTTTGTCTTTTTTGATACCTGACAGCAACTTTTTTTGGGTATTTTTTCAAACTTCACAGCAACTTTTATTTTTTGTCGTTTTTCAAACATGACAGAAACGTACTCGGTTACTAACGTAACCTCGGTTCTCTCTAGAAGAGGGAACGAGTACTGCGTAAGATATCTTACGCTAGGGAAAATCCTTTTCCGCGAGATATTGAAGCCAAAAATGATCCTTAATTTTGTAACAATGCAAAACGCGTTGCAGCAGCAATGCAGACATAGGCGAGACAGCTCGCGCGCCTATTGGCTGCTCTGCGGCAACTGCAGCAGCCTATCGAGCGAGGCCTGGCGTGACGTCAGACCCAATCAGGGCACTTCGCGCCCGCTGCGTCACGTCCCGCCGAAATGGGCGTGGTCTAGGCCTATAAATATCGCTCGCAGGCAGCTATTATCTGGTTTTTCATCATCGAAGCAACCAGAGCGTGTGCATGCACGGCAAGATATGCAGTACTCGTTCCCTCTTCTAGAGAGAACCGAGGTTACGTTAGTAACCGAGTACGTTCTCTTACGAGAGGTCTCTCGTACTGCGTAAGATATCTTACGCTAGGGGACCCAATGTAAAACGCCGTGCATGCTGAGATCTGACACCAAAGACCCAAGGGCGAAGCCCGGGGTACATATAGTGCACAATCACTCAGGGAATTCACAGGGAGTCCGGGAAGAGGGAGGGGTGCAGCCTCACTCTTCCACATATAGCAGCGTCGATGGGACGCGAATTTCATCATACAGACAGGGCGGGGTACGGCCTGAACTGATGGGGAAATGTGGGTCTTACACAGTTTGCCCAGCTTTATACTGTCGAACATTGAGCTGTGCTCAGCAGACGCAGCATTCTGAGCTGATCGCATCAGGTCAGATAATACTGGTAAATTTAGACCGACAGCAGCCTGGCCTGCAGGGCGGGAACCTCTAGGTTATAAAACCTTATAAATGTAGACGGGGAGGCCCAGCCTGCCGCCATACAAATATCTTGCAAGGCAATCCCACTTGACCAGGCCCACGAAGAGGCCATGCCTCTCGTGGAGTGCGCTCTGACACCCAATGGGCACTGCATGCCCTTGGAGGCGTATGCCAGCGCTATAGCATCAACTATCCATCTGGATAGGCTCTGTTTCGATGCGGCTAGTCCCTTAGAACGTCCGCTAAACGAAACAAAAAGCTGCTCCGTCTGTCTGAAAACAGACGAGCGAGACACATAAGCTCGTAATGCCCTGACTGGGCAAAGGAGGCTCGCGTCTCTTTCCTCATCAGGGACCGGTAGGGCTGACAGGGAGATAACCTGCGCCCTAAACGGTGTGTTGAGGGATTTTGGAACATAACCGTGCTTAGGTTTGAGTATAACTTTTGAGTCATTGGGCCCAAACTCCATGCACGCCGCGCTCACAGAGAGCGCGTGCAGATCCCCTATGCGCTTCACTGAAGCGAGAGCCAGCAAAAACACCGTCTTGAAAGACAGGTGTTTCAAATCGATTGACTGTAAAGGCTCAAATGGCGCACCTTTCATGGCTTCCAGAACCGTAGAAAGGTCCCATACGGGGACTGAGGGAGGTCTGGGAGGATTCAGTCTCTTAGCCCCTCTAAGGAAGCGGATGACTAAATCGTTCCTTCCTATTGACTGACCAAGCGTTGTTTCTGAGAACGCTGCTATAGCCGCCACATAAACTTTGAGCGTGGAGGGGGCCCTGCCCCCATCCAACAGCTCTTGTAGGAAGGAAAGCACCTCCGTCACACCACAGTTTGTGGGTGACACACCACGGGCTGTGCACCAGCCCGAAAACACCGACCATTTCGAAGAATAGAGTCGTCTTGTAGACGGAGCTCTAGCCTGCGTGATCGTGTTTAATACTCCTTTAGGGAGTCCAACATGTACCCGTTGATGGCCCAGACATGAAGGGACCATAGTTCCGGGTGAGGATGCCAGATCGAGCCGCGGGCCTGTGAGAGGAGATCTCTCCTCATTGGTACTGGCCACGGGGCAGTACTTGCTAACTGCATCACGACTGGGAACCAAGGTTGGTTTTTCCAGAACGGTGCTACCAGCAGTACTGAGCATCCTTCTTCCCTGATCCGTTCTATCACCTGAGGCAGGAGAGAGACGGGGGGAAAAGCATAGAGCGGGCGGCGGGGCCACACATGGGCCAGCGCGCTCCTGCTCTTGGAGAAAAATTCTTGACAGTGAGCGTTTTCTTGAGACGCAAACAGGTCCACTTCCGCTCTGCCAAACTTCTTCCACAGCAGATGGACTGTCTGTGGGTGTAGAGACCACTCGCCTGCCGGAACATTGTTCCTGGACAGTCTGTCCGGTCCTATATTCAAGATCCCTGGCACGTGCGCTGCTCTGAGCGAGCGCAGGTTGCACTGAGCCCATACCAGGAGGCGTTCTGCCAGCCTGTACAGTTTCTCGGATCTGATGCCGCCCTGGCGATTTATGTAGGACACCACAGACATGTTGTCCGAACGGACCAAGACGTGGTGACCTTTTATTTGGGGACAAAAACGCGTCAGCGCATTGTCTACTGCCAGCATTTCGAGGCAGTTTATGTGCAGGAGCTTCTCCCGTTCTGACCATTGGCCGAAGAACGGTCTGCCCTCGAGCAGCGCTCCCCATCCCGAGGTGGACGCGTCCGTGGACACCACTTTCACCCTCGAGGAAGTCCCCAGGCTTACACCTGATTGGTACCAGTCGTTCGCTTTCCAGGGTTTCAGAGCTGTGGCGCACTTCTGATTGACCCTGAGGCGAAGCAAACCGGGTGCCCACGCTTCGCGTGGGACTCGCGCTTTCAGCCAAAACTGCAGCGGGCGCATGCGGAGCAGGCCCAGCTGGAGCACTGACGATGCTGAGGCCATGAGACCTAGCATCTTCTGAAATCTCTTGAGCGGGACAGACGCGCCGCAGCGAAAAGAGTTCGCTGTGCGTCGAATGTCTACCGCGCGCTGTTGTGATAGTCGCGCTATCATGGATAGTGAGTCCAGTTCTGTGCCCAGGAAAGATATTTTCTGACTGGGTGACAGGGAGCTCTTCGCCCAATTGACACTCAGACCCAAATCCTCGAGGTGATCGAGTAAAATGGTCGTGTGTTCTATGAGCACTGCGCGAGATTGCGCTAGAATCAGCCAATCGTCCAAATAGTTCAGCACTCGCATGCCTCTCATTCTGAGGGGTGCGAGCGCCGCATCCATGCACTTCGTAAATGTACGGGGTGCCAGGGACAAACCGAACGGCAGGACTGTGTACTGATATGCCTGGCCCTCGAAGGCGAATCTCAAATATGGCCTGTGACGTGGCGCTATCTGTATTTGAAAATACGCGTCTTTCAGATCTATTGACACAAACCAATCTCCTTGGCGAATCTGCACAAGGATTTGCCTGGTCGTGAGCATCCTGAACTGTCGCTTCACAAGCACTTTGTTCAGTTGCCTTAGATCTAGTATGGGTCTGAGACCCCCGTCTTTTTTCGGTACCAGGAAGTATCTGCTGTATAGCCCTCCTTCGCTCTGAACTTGAGAGAGAGGCTCTATGGCCCCTTTGCTCAATAGTTTCGTCACTTCGGCTCGAAGTAGATGTGCTACTTCTGTTTTTACCGTGGTCTCGACGCGCGCCACATAGCGGCGAGGGCGTCGGCGAAACTGCAGCGAATAGCCTCTTTCTATAATGTTCAGCACCCACTTCGAAACCCCGGGTAGCTTTGCCCATGCGTCTGCATGGATAGCTAGGGGTTGAATACGAAGCGCGCTCCGCTCGCTCAGCGATGGAGAAGCTTCGGCGTGCTGTAACACAAGCATGGCGCTCGTGACATTTGAGGCATGGGGCGCGCTGATAACAGCGGGCAGATTGCCCGCGCTCGACTCCTCTGCGGTGGTCAACCGCGAGGGGGAGGGCTGGGCGGTTCCCGTGGGAACTGTCATGTCTATGTGTGGATGTGGGCGCGGGACAGCGGGCACATTTATCACACCGAAAACATCGTTCGCTTGAGTGAAGCGAGTGCACGTTGGTTTCGTTTTTACAGAAACCGTGAGACATGCATAACGTGGTGTTAGTGGGCACTGGGTAGTGGGCACATTCACCATGTTTGAAGCGCAACCGATCTGAGTCGGTTTTATGTGCGCGAGCCCTGTGTGACAGGCTGTGCTTGTGTGTAGGGATGGGCACTGGGCAGTGGGCATTCTTACTACACATGAAACACCATCGGCCGTGGCCGGGACACCAGAAAATACACTCTTTTGGGGATTTATCTGGGTAGCCGTGAAAACGGCATTTGTGTGCAGGCAAGCGGGTGACAGAACC
This sequence comes from Leuciscus idus, assembly GCA_021554675.1. Lineage (NCBI taxonomy): Eukaryota > Metazoa > Chordata > Actinopteri > Cypriniformes > Leuciscidae > Leuciscus > Leuciscus idus. The sequence continues at coordinate 18,661,978 of CM038623.1, forward strand.
GACTTGTTGGCTGCAGAAAACACTGGAACAGTCACATTTGCTGGAACTGGACGAGCGAATAGCTTTGGTGTGAGTCCGGCTGCAGCGGGACTGGAACACCGTCGTTTTCCTAGCTGTGCTAGGACGACTTCGGGGCCTCGGGCTTCACCGTGATCCTAGGTCGCGAGCCACGTCCTGCGGGGCGGCGACCGGATGAGCGGGAGCGCGGTCTCGCGCTTCTGGCCTGGCGGCGCTGTGAAGTGGAGGCAGTGGACGGTGGCTGTGGCTGTGAGCTCTGAGCAGACGGTTTCGCACGGCCTGCTGCAGAGCTGGAGCGCTTCGGGAGGAAGTGCTTCATAGCCTGAGACGCTTTCTGTACCTCTGCGAATCTCTCCGCGAAGGATCCAAAGAGGCCTGTGGCGGAAAGCGGGGCGGCGAGGAACGCGGTGCGTTCAGACTTAGTAGCACAGAGAGCGAGGTCCGTGGCACTCCTTAAGTCCGGCACGCAGATCGCGTCAGGTCCTTCCTCATCCAGCTTACGGAGGAGATCGGCCTGGAAGATCTGGAGCGTTGCCATGGTGTGCAACGCTGACGCAGCTTGCCCGGCGGCGGAGAAAGCGCGGCGGAGCAGGCTTGACGTCGTGCGGCAAGCTTTAGAGGGTAGGGCCGGCTTAGCGCGCCGTCCAGCGGAGGGCGGGCATAAGTGGGCCGCTATCGCCTCTTCAACCGGCGGCAGCGAAAGGTATCCTTTGTTCTTGGCATCGTCAACAGCGGAGAATGCCAAAGAAACAGCAGGACGCACTCTAGCCGAATAGTTCCAGGACTTGGCGACTTCTTCGTGTAACTCAGGAAGAAAAGGCGCCGGTCTAGACGCAGGCGAAGCGCGCTCCCCAGGCAGGAAAAATCCATCCAGCCGGTTGTGAGCGGGCTGCTCAGGCGAAGACCACTCGAAGACCACTACTCGCATGAGTTCCGTCTCAATGGAAGCTCTCTTGCCTGACGACGTGCGGGCAGGGGGTGCGGGGTCCTCAGAGCCCGCCCAATCCTCACTGCCTGATGCCAGGATAGAGCAGGAATCATCCTCTCCCAGCAGGGCTTCCTCATCCGCGATGTCAACGGAAGCGGCGGCAGACGGCGGCCGCTGTCCGTCAGGAAGCGAGACAGACGAAGCCGGAGAAGCAAGCGGGCGAACCGGCGAGCTTTGGCGGCTGAGGGAGGGTTCCGGGGCCCGCTGGGCACGGCGCTTTTTACGGCGCGACGCCGCGGCGGGCGGGGGAGCAGTCTCGGTGAAGACGGCTAGGCGAGTCCTCAGAGTCGCCATTGCCATCAGCTCGCAGTGAGGGCAGCCGCCGTCAGCGAGCGCGAGAGCTGCATGTTCCTCACCCAGGCAGGAAACGCAAATCACGTGGCGGTCCCCGTCGCTGAGTGTGGCTCTGCACGAGCCGCAGGAAGGCATCTTGAAAAAGACGCTAGCTCTTTTAGAATGTGTGTCGCGGCGGCAGAGTAATAAAGAGAAGGATATAAGCGCCGGAAAGCGCAGCAGGAAGGCAGGAAGGCGGCGCGGCCAGCGACTTCAGTGACTCGTCCCGCTGAAGGTGCTCTCTCTCGACGGCGCGGCTTCTAATCCAGCTCCAGCGATGCGTGTGCTTCGCTTGAAGGATGAAAAATCAGATAATAGCTGCCTGCGAGCGATATTTATAGGCCTAGACCACGCCCATTTGTCATTTTTCAAACATGACAGAAACTCTTTTTTTGTCATTTTTGTTACCTGACAGCATCATTTTTTCGTATTTTTTCAAACTTCACAGCAACTTTTTTTTGCTAACATTTTGTTTTTGTACAATGATTTGTTACCAAAATATAAACATATTCACACTAAATTTACAAGAATTACGAGAACAAATTAAAATGTATTACTTCAGTTTTTAAAGAAAAAAGATTGTATTTTTTTCCTCGTCATAAATATGTGAGTGTCACAGTGTCTGGTTTGTGTTCCCTGGTTACCACTAGATGTCCTCCTTCCCCACGGTGTCTGTCACATTCTGAACTACATTCCCCACGATCCTTGTTTCCTCATTGCACTCAGCTGTCCCTTATCACTAATCATTGCACTCAGCCTGTTCCCCATTAGCATTGTCATTTCCCTGTGTATATAAGCCTGTCTGTTTTAGTGTTTGTCATGGAGTCGTTGTTATTGTAATGCCACTTCTGAGGTCTGTTTTCGCTTGTTCCTGTCTTGTGTCTTGTGTCTTGTGTCTTGTAGTGGTGGGCAGATCGAGGCTTCGTGAAGCAATGAAACAGTTGAAGCAAATGTTCCATATTGTTTCGAGGCTTCGAATCAATCCGACACCCGTCTCAACGATGACCCCTAGTGGTCACTTGCAGGTGTTGATCTGAAATAACCTTGACGAGCCATTAAAATAATGTGTTGTTTTTTTATTATTGTATTTTTCTAATATGTGAAGCTTGTAACCTGTAGGCTCCTCACTGTGCATAATGTTATTTTGGTCCTGCAAAATGAATATTAATAAAAGAAATCAAGCCACAATGTCTCACTTTTTAAAAGATTTTTATTAAAAAATATGAATTTCTCTGCTGTGGAAGGACTTAGCCTACTTCTTTTTTTACAGTTAATTTCTCCAGCCTTTGAAAAAATCCTCTCACAAGGGACACTAGTACTTGTTGCTGACGTGCAATTTTTTTAGCAAGGACATACAAATGAGGAAAGATTACTGCTCTCTCTTTCCAGTAAGTTAGTGGATCATGAGTTCTGGGCAAATACACAAATTTCAAATTCTCCTCAAATGGCGCATCATGGATGATGTATTTTTGCAGTAGGCTAGCTGCCGATCACAATACACACATCTCACTTTATTTGGGGTTTCTAAACGGAAATGCTCCCACACCACAGATGTACGGCATCTCTTCTGGGGAGCCTCCATTTTATCTATCTATCCAAATCTATCTATCTATATGAATCTATCTATGTATCTATAATCTATCTATGTATCTAGATATGTATCTAGATATGTACCTATATATGTATCTAGATATAATATGTATCTGTATCTATCTATAATCTATCTATGTATTTGTATCTATAATCTATCTATATCTATCTATTAATCTAGCTGTCTATATATATTTATATCTATGTATCTATTAATGTGTCACTATATGTATACTCTGTCTGTCTCTAGCCTATCAGTCAATGTGTTGTGTACATTTAAATGTAAGCCTAAATAGCCTATAACTAATCAAATCGCACTATGTCACTATATCACCAAAAATCCGCTATCTCAAAATCAAACTCCTCTCACAAAAACCCACGAGGTCAATATGCGTTGATTTCACTTTTATACAGATGTGCGATTGTGTGGTCTGTTCCCGACCGTGTCAATCAAACGCTGATTCGGCGGACCACACCTGATGAAACACTTAGTGAAACAATTCGAGGCTTCGTTTGGCCATAGTCACTCACGGGTGTTTTGAATCACGCTTCGGATCAGTGTTTCGAAACATCTGCGCTTCGGGATCTCGCAAAGCTTCGGAACGACTGTTTCGCGTCAGCCATCCCTAGTGTCTTGTGTCTTGTGTCTTGTGTCTTGTGTCTTGGTTTACTGGACTGCTTACATGGATTTTGACCCTGGCATGGATGACTACGATTCGGATTACTTGGATTTTGACCCTTGCATGGATGACTATGAATTGGATTGCCCTTTAATAAATACTGCATATGGATCTTCCTGTTTTCCCGTGTGTTCCCGTGACAGAACGACTCCGTCAAAACATAGATCCAGCGGTATGGATTTTCGTGGCTCTTCCCCAACCACGAGGACAGAGAGGAGGCAGCAGAGGGGGAATTCGCCAGTGGAAGAGGTCCCTCCTCGCATGACCATTTTTCAATGCCTGGCATTATGGGCCCGCCAGACTGAGGAGGCCATGGCGGTGAACAGCCCAGAGTTCCCTTCGCTGCTGGTTCTGTCCAGCCCAGAGCCTGCACATCGCCACCCGAAACGGAGGAGAAGGAAGACTCCCTCCGTGACTGTTCCGGTGGTCCCTGTTCCGGTGGTCCTGAGTCCGTGGTCTTGAGTCCGGTGGTCCGGAGGAGGAAGACTTCCTGCCTCCCCAATGGCCCGGAGGCCGTCCCCTCCGAGCAGCCCGCTGTCGTCCTGGAGGCCGTCCCCTCCGAGCAGCCCGCTGTCATCCCTGAGATCGTCTCGGAGCCGCCCACCATCAGTCCTGCCACGGCCAAGAGAGCGGTCTTCCTCTTTTATGCAGTGGCGGTACTGCATGCGTGGAGGAACCGACAAGATGGCCGCCGCCGAGCCTGTTCACGTCACGCCTGCCGAGCCTGTGTCTTCGGACAAGATGGCCGCCGCCGAGCCTGTTCACGTCACGCCTGCCGAGCCTGGGAATTCGGACATGATGGCCGCCGCCGTGAGTGTTCACGTCACGTCTGCCGAGCCTGTGTCTTCCGACAAGATGGCCGCCGCCGAGCCTGTTCACGTCATGTCTGCCGAGCCTGTGTCTTTGGAGAAGATGACCACCACCGAGCCTGTGTCTTCAGACAAGATGACCGCCACAGAGTGTTCACGTCACGTCTACCGAACCTGTGTCTTCCGACAAGATGGCCGCCGCCTAGCCTGTTCACATCACGCCTGCCGAACCTGTGTCTTCAGACCAGATGGCGGCCTCCGAGCCGGTGGCGTCTGTTCCTGCTGAGCCGGTGGCGTCTGTTCCTGCTGAGCCGGTGGCGTCAGTTCCAGTTCCTGAGCCGGTGGTGTCTGTTCCTGAGCCGGTGGTGTCGTCTGTTCCAGTTCCTGAGCTGGTGGTGTCTGTTCCTGAGCTGGTGGTGTCGTCAGTTCCTGAGTTCCTGAGAAATCAAAGTGTGAAAGAGTAAAAATGATATAAAATGAAATAAACCAAAGAAAATGAATAGAAAAACAAGCCTATCGCGACGTTTCGGTATTTATAATACCTTCTTCAGGCAGGCTTGTTGTAAATATGGACAAAAAATAAAAGAAAAAGAAGATATATTATATATTTATACAATAATATCATATTCTATAATATATATCATATATTTCTCTAATAAAGTTTTTTTTTTGAATTGCAATACTGCAGCGCGATCTTCGTTTCAGCACGTTCAGCTAGTGAAGTGTGAATGGGTGGGCGCACGCTGTAAACTCGAGGGAATTACGAACATTTATTTGCCCGTGTGAATGAGCCACCAAAAACACAGACGTCAGGGGGTAATTTCTTAATTACAGAGGTCCAGGGCAGGGGTAATACTAATCCCGTAATAGGGCTTTTGTTGCGGTTTTCTTTCTTAGTCACAGAAGATAATCTAGTACGGAGCTCTTTGATCTGTTTCTCTAGCTCTGAGTTGCGCTTAGACTGTTCTGTAGCTAGTGTTAAACCAAATTCTCTGTGACAACAGATAATGGCTTTCACATTGTTCTTGCGAATACTTTCTCCTAGTACCTTCTTACAATCTTCAATTGACCAAATTTCTTTGTCAAATTCAATCTGACTGGCTCAGTCACGATGGAGTCCATGTGCTCTGATAAGAAAGACTTGAATTCTCTATCTGTCCATAAACGTGTAGCTAATCCAGCTTTCTCAGTTGTGGGAATCAGTCTAGTACTTTTCCTAAACATTTTGTGAATTTCTATGTTACCACACAAACAAACACTAAACTTCTCTGATCAACAGAGGGTACACGTTAACACAGATCAACTATTGTTAACCTTCCTTGCCCAGAGCAAAGGATAACACAAATACAAAACTAGCACTTTACGCTAATCTTCCCTGCCTGACAAGAACAGAGGATAAATTTCATCTCTAAAAGACAACTTTACAGGATAACTTAGTTAACAAAACCCTGCAGCTGTTTGTTAACTTCTTCTCTGTCGGTGCAGAGGAAAACAAATTTTTACTGGTCTGCATTGGTTCTTTGAATAGAGTGAAACTCACCGAATCGTTGGTTGTACAGAAAACATTCGTCTGGAACTCAGTCAGCTTTGTTGAGATCTTTGAGCTTGAAGTTTCAAGATTCAGTCTGGAACTCAGTCAGGCTTTGAGATCTTTTTGGAGCTTGAAGTTTTCAATCTGGAGGAATCTGGAAAGATTCAGTCTGGCAATCTTTGTCAGATCTTTGTTGAGCTTGAAGTTTCAAGATTCAGATCTTTGAGCTTGAAGTTCTTTGTTGAGTTTCAGTTTCTCCATCCGGGTCACACGGCACCAACTGTTGGAAAGTTTTCTTTCTTCGACGCAAGACCAGGAGACAGTTGGGATCGCGTTCAACAGAAGTTATTCTTTATTGAGAACTCCGCTGTACGGGGCTGCAGTACTTCCAACATTATCTGACTAAGGGAACTTTACATGGTATCTTATAGGCAATTCAGTGGGCTGTCCTTAAAGGTGCTGAACTTACACACAGCCTTTAGGGATGACCACTGAATCTAATCATCTAAAGACAATAGACAATTACCCCCAACTGAGATAATGGTACCCCCCAAATGGTATAAACAACAAATGGTCATGAGAACTAAGACTATGAAACATTCACACATAGTTCATCTCTTAGTAGGAAGATTAAAGACTAACAAAACCCCTTCAAAGGAAACTGTTAAATATAATCAGTAAATGTATGCCCTCATGTTCACCTTGAATGCCCAATACAGTATAGTTCATCTTAGTTTTTTATGTGATGTTATGTAAGGAAGTAGGATCAGCAGATCTTAAACATATGCTTAAATTTGTAATCCCACACTATATGCTCCTACACAGACTTTCTATACAGCAACTGGAGCTTCTAATGGCAGCTGTTACACCAATCAGAGTCCGAAAGATCTTGTCAGCTCCGCCCACTCCCATGAAGCACTACGAATGATGCAATCGAATCGTTCTCCCTATGCTCTCAAAATACTGAAATGTTTGTGTATATACACATATTTTGGAATAAACTGTAAAAAATACATTGTTTTTATAAATGTAATCCGTAAATGAGTAGTTTTATATTTGCAATATAACATTTGCAATGCTTAATGGGATTGTAGTTCTTTCCCTCCTTAAAGTGCCCCGTGTCTTGTACCTTTGAATTTTTGTCCGATTTTCAAAAGCTTCAAATCGCTTTAACAAAGACTATTTTAGAATCTCTATGGGAAAAATGAATTGAAAAAATACTTCCAGAATCAGCGGCACTTAAAAAGATGGCAGGAACTGTTGCAATCAATCGGCGATAGGTTATTTTATTTATATTAGAAGGCGGGACTTATTTCGCCATATTACGCGTTGCACTTTCTCCCATTCATAGTAATGAGTGTGCGGTCTTTCTATACCTAAAGTATTTGCCTCATATTCATAAACAGAGAGACACTTGAATACAGAGACCCACACAACTGAACTATTCACCACAAATGCTTTAATTACAGTAACTTCCTATTATCACAATGATTTGATATTTGACAAAAACACAATACATCTTACAACTGTTATGCTGTGAATTTTACCTCATAAGAAAATGCAAAAAAAAAAAAAAGTACTTATGTGACTACCTGCAGGAATTCCTGTATCAGAAGGCGCACAGCACTCTCTTTACAATAAACCATGAACAATGCTCTCAGGTTTTATCAATGACAAAAACTTCATGTTTTCTGTCTTTCCCCCCCCCACATATTTCACAGTCGTTTTGTGCGGTTGTTACGGACTACACCATGTAAATGCAGTAAACACATTTAGAACTGCATGTTGACAGTGAACTAAGATAAAGAAAAAAATCTTTTACTAAAAAATTCTAAAAAAACAACACGTCTATTTAAATTAAATTGGTTTACAGGAAACATCATCCTCTATACAGTCTTACCGAAAAGTACACACATGTAGTGTAGAGATGTCTGGGTGAATTTCCAGTTACGCATGTAATCAGGGGGAAAAAATTGCCATTTTTTCGGAGAATAGGCTACACAGTATCGACAATATGAAAAAATTTAGCTCTTTTGCTTTAAAGTTTGTTGATGAATTGTAAAGTTGAGATGATTAATGCAGCTACATGTTCACATTGCATAGCAGAGCAAGTGCAAATGCACTTCTTACCACAGTGATGTCAGAATATTTGCATACAGTGTGGTTTATATGCTAAAATTCTTCAAAGAAATGAATATAGCTGCTACTTAAAGTATAAATCCATTTTATGATAATAAACAAAGCTAACAAAAAGTGATGCGAGATCACGGAAATTCAAATGAATTTATATCCTGTAATTCATACAGGAAATAACTAAGAAATAATGAATTAACATTATGTCCTGAAAATGTATTTCTCTAAATAATGTGCAATTAAATTTCATTAGAATGGTAAAAAATGTTGCTGGGTAGAATCAATGGCTTTATTCTGACTGATTTTGATATTTAAATCATTCGCTTGGTTCTTATAACCACTGACATCATAACCATTGACTCTTTACTCAAGCAAATCAGCCCGAAGTTGAACAGTCATTCCATGTTTGCAAATAGTCCTAAAAATACCACAGTAAACCACGATTAATACTTTGAGACCAAAAAAAAAAAAAAAAAAAAAAAAGAGGTAAAATTATGACATTTTTCAAATAAATAAAAAAAGAAGAAGAAAATGGAAAAAGAGATTCATTAAGTGGCATATAGAATTAAATCACAGTATCTTTCATAAACCATCACTGAAATGTTTTGGAACACATTTAAACATTTAAAGCTTAAATAAAACAAATTAAAATCAAAGCAATAGCCTGTAGCTTAATAGAAGAATTCAACCCTCCGTTCTGACTGACAGCAGCGATCAGAGGGAAGAAGGCAGCAGAGGTTCAGTCACATAGCAGTTCAGCATCTCTGTGCTTTAAAACCCAGTGGAGTGGACGCTCGGGACGGGGTAGAACTTTGAGATCCGGCTCTGAGAGGAGGGGTTAAGGCATGCAGACTCCCCGGTCATTTTGAAGAACACTTCCTGCTCTTGTAGCTTACGGGCGAACTCATCTTCCAGGGCCTGGACAGAGAGATTTCATGTTCTTAGTAAATGCACTGATCAAACATGGTGGAAGTGTTCACTCAGTAATGTTTTGCTGACATCTAGTGGTGCGGATGAAGCATCACACAAAGGCTTTTCATAGACAGCCATAGTCAATTATTTCTGTGTGAGAAAGTCCTGTAATAGGGGGTTTACCAAGATTTTGAAAAAATCTGGTCAAGTGATCTCAACATGGCATCTTTAATAAGGGAAAAATTAATGAGTGCAGCTTTGAAAAGTCTCAGTAATTCACATGGAAAGTTCAAAGTTCTTTGAATTATTATGATGCTCAATGATGCTCAAGCGGAACTCTGTTTCTCCTTACGGTGAAGTTGCCATGGAATACCGACGCTGTACTCCGCCATGTGCTCGTTACATCGCTAACGACGACCCACACAGTAAGTGTGTTAAATGTTTGGGCTTTTCACATGCGCGCGAGGCAGTCATAGGATCGTCTAAATGCAAATTCTGTGAAAATTTGTTGCTCAGAACCCTCAAATTGCGGCTCGCGGTTTTTGAGAGGGAATCATTCGTCTCCCCCTGTCGCGCTCCCGAGGCCGCTCGAGGATCCGCGACTTGGGGTTCGGATGTAGAGCTTGAGGATGTGGAGTTCGAGCAGACGAGCCCCGCTCTTTCTCTCCCTCCCTCCCCTCGGCACGCGCGAGGTATGCCAGTCGAATTTTCGCACGATTATTTGCGCCCCAGCCCGGGAGCACGCAACACGGTTTCTTTCGGGCTGGAGGATGTACTTTTTACCAAGGCTTCCGACTCCGAGGATTTCGGGCCTTCTCTCACCGACGAGGTTATCCCGCCGAGTGGCCAGGAAGCGCGGCCTACGCGGAGCTCGTTGACGTACTTCGCGCGCTACGGAGAAGCTCGCTATTGATTGGCCCGACGAGCCCCGCGAATCTCAGTCATCGAAACTCGACGAGAGACTTCTCAGTGGCCCTAATTCTAGGCCTCAACGGAGAAAGCTGCCATTTTTCAGTGATCTGCATCACGAGATTTCCAGATCCTGGAAGCAGCCTTTCTCTGCGCGCCTCACTAATGCGGCAGCTGCTGATTTCACCAACCTAGTAGGTCCCGAAGAAGGGCGGCGGTTTGCGTCCCATACTGGACCTCCGCCGACTGAACTTCGCCCTTTACAAAGGGAAATTCAAGATGTTGACGCCGAAAGCTATCATATCTCAGATTCGGCCAGGGGATTGGTTCGTGACAGTAGACCTAAAGGATGCTTACTTTCACATCCAGGTTGTACGGCGACACAGGCAGTTCCTCAGGTTCGCCTTTGGAGAAAGAGCGTTCCAGTACAGGGTCCTTCCCTTCGGCCTCGCTCTGGCCCCGAGGACATTCACGAAGTGTATGGATGCAGCTCTGGCCCCATTGCGGCTCCAGGGCATCCGTATTCTAAATTACCTGGACGATTGGCTCATTTTAGCCCAGTCCAGGGAACTGGTGACCCACCACAGAGACATCGTCCTGAGTCATATCCAGTCTCTCGGTTTGAGGTTGAACTCGGAGAAGAGTGTTCTTGCTCCAGCTCAAAGCACCGTTTTCTTGGGGGTGAACATGGATTCCGTTCTCATGCAGGCCCGCTTGGCTCCTGCACGGATTTCCAGTCTGACGACATGCTTGGCCCGTTTTTCGCTAGGCCATCATGTGTCTGTGGGCACTTGCCGCAGGATGCTGGGCCTAATGGCCGCGGCCTCCTCCGTGCTACCGCTGGGCCTGCTCCACATGAGACCCTTCATGTGGTGGATGAAGCTCTCAGGGGTTCGGCCCTCCGGGACAACCCTTCACCTACTGAAGGTATCGCGCAGTTGCTTTCGAGCCCTGTCAGTTTGGCGGGACCCTCTTTTTCTTCGGAAAGGGGTCAGCATGGGTACGGTATTTCGTCGCCAAATGATTACGACGGATGCCTCTCTCACCGGCTGTGGAGCAGTTTTCGAGGGCAGACCAGCGTGTGGGGTCTGGACTGGCGAGACTCTTTCTTGGCACATAAACTGCCTGGAGTTAAGAGCCGTTTTCCTGGCTCTGCATCATTTTCTCCCTCTTCTGGAAGGACACCATGTAATTGTCAGAACAGACAACATGGCAGTGGTGTCTCATGTGAACCGGCAGGGGGGTTCTCGGTCGCGCACCCTAGACAGGCATGCGCGTCACCTTCTCCTGTGATCTCAGAGCAGATTCCTATCTCTGAGAGCAGTTCATGTCCCAGGGGTTCTGAACCTCGCAGCAGATTTTCTGTCGAGGCAGAAACTCAGATCGGGAGAATGGATGTTGAACCGCCAGACGGTGGCCCTGATATGGGAGGTTTTCGGAGAAGCGGAAGTGGACCTCTTTGCATGTGAAGAGTCGTCCCAATGCCCGCTTTGGTTCTCCCTGAGTCCCCCGGCTCCATTAGGGATAGATGCGTTTGCTCACCCTTGGCCAACGCAGAAACTCTATGCCTTCCCGCCCATCAAACTGATCCAGGCGGTCTTGGCCAGAGTGAGAGAGAGCGGAGTCCGCCTCCTCCTGGTAGCTCCGTTCTGGCCGTCTCAGCCATGGTTTTCGGAGCTAATTCCTCTGCTGGAATCTTCCCCCTGGAAGATCCCGGTCAGGGAAGACCTGCTGTCCCAACTGCAGGGCAGGATATGGCATCCTCGCCCAGACATATGGAAGCTGTATGTTTGGCCGATCAGAGGCCGTTAGCATTAGGTTCTGATCTCCCAACTGACGTTCAGGAGACCATTGCGAGTGCTAGAGCCCCTTCTACAAGGAGGCTATATTCTTCCGAATGGAAGGTTTTTGAGACATGGTGCTTAGCACATGATAGGAGCCCGGTTAACTGCCCTGTTGGTTCAGTACTGGAATTCCTGCAGGAGAAGTTTGCTTCTGGATTCCGGGATTCGGACGAGATTCCCCTGGGGAAACTAAGGTTAGTTTCGGCCTTCATGCGTGGGGTTAAGCGCCTGAAACCGGCTCGCTCCCCTAGAGTTCCCTCATGGGACCTTTCTATTGTCCTAGAGGGTTTGACTAAGGCCCCCTTTGAGCCCTTGGAGTCAGCTCCGGAGCGGATTCTGACTCTCAAGGTTTCTCTTTTGTTGGCCCTGTCCTCATTAAAGCGGGTAGGAGACTTACAAGCTCTTTCTGTTAGCGAGTCTTGCTTGGACTTTGCACCTGGCTTGGTCAAGGTTTCCTTGAGGCCGAGACCAGGGTATGTCCCCAAAGTTCTTTCCACAACTTTCCGCTCGCAGGTGGTTAACCTTAACGCTTTCCACCCTCCTCCATTTTCTTCTGAGGAAGATAGGAAGCTTAACTTGCTCTGCTCAGTTCGTTCTCTTAAGATATATGTAGACCGCTCAGGCAGTTGGAGGAAATCTAACCAGCTTCTGGTTTGCTTCAGTGCTGGCCGCCGTGGGCTTGCTGCATCAAAGCAGAGGATTTCTCACTGGGTCACAGAAGCTATCTCGTTGGCTTACGAGGTGCGTGGCTTGCCTTCACCTCTTAGCATTAGAGCACATTCCACCAGAAGTGTGGCATCTTCTCAAGCTCTTTTTAGAGGAGCACTTTTGGAGGACATTTGTGTTGCGGCAGGCTGGTCCTCTCCGCACACTTTTGTAAGATTCTATAATTTGGATCTTGACATGACCCCGGGTTCCCAGGTTCTTTCTGTTTGAACTCATCTTGGTCGTTGTCTCATTTATGTACCAGTCATGGAAAGCGCTCTAGCTTGGCGAGTTTGGTAGTCCGTTCCCACTGCGCTATCCGCAGCGTTGAGTGAACCTATGAAAGAGAATGTCTCTGGTTACTTACGTAACCTATGTTCTCTGAATAGGGAACGAGACGCTGCGTTAGCTGCCAAGCTCCTCGCGCTGCTGACAGTTTTCTTTTCGGCAGAGAAATCTGAGGAGCAGATGGCGCGCGCGCGAATATGTAATGATGCGACGTAAGAGCGTCGGGGCGGAGCCAGACTGCGCGGTCGCCATCAGCCAATGAATTGGCGTGATTCTATAGGGCTTCAGACAATCGGCACATTCAGGGAATATCCCACTGCGCTATCCGCAGCGTCTCGTTCCCTATTCAGAGAACATAGGTTACGTAAGTAACCAGAGACGTTCTTTTGAACTTTCTATCTATCAAAGATGAAGAAAAGTGTATTTTTCCCACAAAAATATGAAGCAGCAACTGTTTTCAACATTGATAATAATAAGAATTGTTTCTTGAGCATCAAATCATAATATCAGAATGATTTCTGAAGGATCATGCGACACTGAAGACTGGAGTAATAATGCTGAAAATTCAGCTTTGCATCACAGGAATAAATTACATTTTTAAATATAATAAAATAGATAACAGTTATTTCAAATTGTAATAATATTTCAATTTAGTGAGCATAAGAGACTTATTTCAAAAACATTAAAAAAAATCTTACCGACCCCAAACTTTCGAATGGTAGTCCACATAAATTAGCATTTCATGTGCAACATTGCTAAACGAGTGATTGGCCCTTCAGAACTACGATTGAGTGTCGTACCTTCTTGCGGGGTCTGAGTTTCTCTCTCCAGTCCTTGAGCTCTGCGCTGTGCTCCTCATCCAGCTCCTTCAGCTTCTGAGTCTCATGCTCGATCAACAGATGACACTTCTCATTCTACAACACACACACAAGGCACGTTAGTGTTTTGTTTTTATACACATGCTGTATTGTTCCTCTGGTCCTGAATGCTCCAGTGTACCTGCAGCTGCTGGAGTTCTCTGGCGTTGGCGTCGCACTGCGTCTGCAGGTCTCTCATCTGATTCTCATGTTTCTGGAGTTGATGGAGACGCTCGTTCTTTTGTCTCTTCTCCTCCTGTGCTGCAAACTGTTCATCGGCCACACACATATACAAGAATTACTACACAAACACTAAATACAAGAAGAAAATGATCTGTGCAACAAGTTTAAATATTTAGGGATGCACAATATATCTGTACCATATTGATATGAATTGGTATCCATCGATTTATTTGAGCATGTTAAAGGCACACTATGCAAGATTTGTATCTTAATATAACAGCTTCGAAATCATTTCGATGGTAAACGAACTCGTTGTCACATACATCAACAACATATGAAGCAGCCTCTATGGTCGATGAAGAAAATGAAGAAAGCGCGGTCAGAAGAGTGCAGAGACGGCTCTGCGTGAGTGGCATTTACTACAGTAACATAAAATACAAGAACTCCACAGCAACTCTAGGGGTCGCTGTTTGAGAAAAACGGAAACTGCATAGCGTGCCTTTAATTTCCACAAATTTTTTATAGATCACCATAAAATTTAATTTTAGCAAATCTCAATTTTATATCATTATGCATACAAGAATTCTAACATTGCTGCATTATTCTGCAGAAACAATTAACTTTGTAAGTTCATGTAGACTAAAACAAATAATTCCGTTAAAGGTGCAGTAAGTGATTTCTGAGAAACACCACTGATATTTGAAATCAACCCAAGAAACACTCCCTTTCCCTTCATGTCTCTGCCCCCCAAAATGCACGAACACACAATGCAAGATACACTTTATCATAGTAGAAGCGGAGCAAAATAATGCTTCGCGAAAAATAAAGCGAAGATAATGAACAAACGACAAAGAAAACATACAGTACACAAGAGTAGCTCCAGACAAACAATTACACTCTTGCATATAAAGCATATCTTGGTTCTGTGAAACATGGCAAAACCAATGTTACTCGCGTATGGAGCAGAAACAACGCAACCTCTGCGTCCGTTTCAGGCCTACCCGCTTAGCTCTCTGATATTGACGTGGGTCCTAAAGCTCGTGCCTGATCATGACCCTTCTTTTTTCCAGTGTTATTCCTCTGAACTTTTCTCTTTTGTAAAGTCGTTCAGCCATCTCTCTTTCTACAGTCTTACTTCAAATCTCACTCTCTTTCCTCCCCCATCATGAGTGGACACGCCCCCTCACTGCTGATTGGCTACAACTGTGTTGGTCCGATCCACTTTCAACAGCACGAATCAGAAATCGCTTACTGCACCTTTAAGCCTGAACCTGATATGACCTCTGACCTGTTTGACCCTCTCACGTTCCAGTTCCGGCGTGACCCCTGTGGTTGTGATGCGCAGACTCTTTTTGAACATGGCCATGCGAGTCTTAGCGTCACTGCGCTGGATTTTAGGCAGTCTGGTTCTCTCTTGAGTCTGTTTGCTCTTCATCTCCTCCATCAGACGCTGGTTATACCTGTGCATCTGCTCCATTTCCTGTAGAAAAACACACTCAGAGTTAAAGAATACAACAAAAGCGACCGGAAGTGCACATATGAGGCTGATGTGGGAACTGAAGTCACCTTCTCGTGTCTTTTGAGCAGCTGGTGTCTTTGCATGAAGTACTGGTCTTTCAGCTGCTGCTTGTGTAGCTGGTGTTTTTCCTGTAGGTGGCGCTCTTCCAGCTCCCACATGGCAGCTTCTCTGGCTACAAGAATCAGGAAGAACTAAGTTAAATCAACTGAATGGCACCATGTGTGACAAAAGCTAGCCCAGTACCAGAGCACATGGTAAGGTAACTATAGCTATGTTTCCATCCAAAGTTGTGGATTTAACTTATGCTAAAAAGTGGAATATCGCATAAAACATTTGCGTCCCATGTGTTCAAAAGAACAAAATCATTCCTGTGAAATTGGCGCAAAATATCTGAAATAAAAACGGGGAGAAAAACTGGCTCTTTTTTCGTCCATCGTAAATGACTTGCGTCTCAGAACATACAGACTAAACGCTGTCATGTTATCTTGCGTTCAGATGCCTGATGTTTGGGAACGCAATCGGGTGAGACGCTTCTGGAAAATCATTACATCAAATCATTCTGAAGAAGACTTTCTTCATGGCTTTGGCTCAAAGATTTCAGAACAACCAAACCAACATTTGAGATGCTGTGCGATGAAATCGGTCCGCTGGTCAGTCCAGTTATCCAATCACATCCTCTGTTGAGGCAAAGTCACATGATTTATTTGTGACAAATTATATATTAAAATGATATATCTCCCTCAATTGTACGCACAAGCTTTTTATGTGCATCTTGGCAGTTTCATCCAGGATTTTATGTGATATCTGAAAATTTGCAATAAAATAGGAAGATGGAAACATAGCTGGTATGTGTCGATATTAAAACCATTTTAAATTATTGGATGTGAGCCGATAATTATTTTCATGTTATGGCTGATGTTAAAATTCTCTGACTGTCTAAAGTAAAAAAAAGTAAAAAATAAATAAAATAAAACTACAAGCAGTTCTTTAAAATGCTACAACCGCTACAAATTTATGCATCACAACATTATGATGTAAATGAAAACGTAACTGTGTTATTAAATAAACTTTAACATTAACTTTACATTAGAATTAGATGATGGCAGAGGTAAAAATACATGCACAATTAAATATTCAAAATCAAATGATACCTATAAGTAACAAGAGAAAAATCTCTACTACTGTCTGACAACCAATATGGTACCGATATACTAACGTTAAAAAGTTTGGGGTTGGTAAGATGTTTTGATGTTTTTGAAAGAAGCCTCTTTTGCTCTCTTTGTCTTTGAATGAGACTTAAGGATGATATTGAGTGGGAATGTCCAGTCTGACCTCTCAGGAGCTGCTGCTTGTTGTTGAGACAGTCTCTCTCGATCGTGGCCAGCTCGTGTTTGTGCTGCTGAATGATCTTCTTCAGAGCGCTGTCCAGATCCTGCTGCTGCTTCTGAAGAAACTCCTGCTCCTTTAAACACACACAAACACAACATTAACAACTAGCACACATTCATTTTGAAAGGGGAGAGGGTACTTTTGACAGTGTATCCTCAACAGAAAACCTTAAGTGAACCATTTAAGACTACAAAAGACTCAAGATCTTTTCTGATGATGTTTACTGGTGTGAGGGCGGGACAACCTGTCACTCACATGAGATCCACCAATAGCAAACCACAACCACCAAATCAATTCCCCATGGACAAAATCAAGTCCCGCCCTACATTTTATCTTGTTCGAGAAGTCATTGGATAAACATCACAATAGGGAAGAAAAGACTAATCGCAACTTCCATTCCATGCCGACATTACTGTTGAAAAGAAGAATGAAACTGCTTTAACCATCTGTAATACTGGCTAAACTCCTGCATTTGAGACCAAACACTGATTGTAAAAAGGAAAGAAAGTAAAGGAAAGCAGATTTCATGTTTCACAGCACACAGTCAACAGACATGCGGCTTACGTCCTGCAGGGCGGCGCTGGTGAGACTGTCATTACATGACCTACACCAGTGATGTGCGGGTTGATCCAAAATGAGCGGGTGCCTGCGGTCACCCGCGGTTACGAGTCATCCAAAAATATTTTTAATGATATTCGGGTCGCGGTCGGTCGGGTCGTTTGAAATAAAGATGCCAATTAAACCTTTGTAATTTATATAGTACTAGACACAATTTTCTATGAAATACATAGGCCTACACTTTATTGGCTGAATAACTGGCGCGAAGATGACGCACGAGCTCAGTCTGCAGGTAGAGATGGAGGCGGCAAGAGAAAAGGTGAAGACTGGGGAGTGGAAGCTCCGCAAATACACAAATAGAAAGAGCAAAGTGTGGGAGACATTTGCCGAAATAATGAAAGATGATGACCAAAGTGCTGGCTTTGTCCTGTGTACTTCTTGCGATGCTATTTACACATTTGATAGCCACAAAACTGGCACGACCAACGTGGCGCGTCACAAGTGCGGCCCCGGGAAGCCATCACAGTCGAATAGAGCAGCGTCAGGCCAACCCAGGCCACAAACTGTAGATGCTTTTATGCGCCCTGACCACACGAAAATTCCTCTTCAAGTGAAGAGTAAATTTGTGGATTATTGCGTGGACTTTTGTTGCACAGACACTGCGCCCCTTTGATATTGTTTCGGGGGAAGGTTTTACGAAAGTGGCCCAGGGTCTCATCAACATTGGAGCACGTTATGGCTCAGTCGACGCAAATGGAGTGCTTCCTCATAGGCAGACAGTCTGTGATCGAGCTAAAAAACAGGCCATGGTCGAGAAAGAAGCCTTATCCGAGGTTCTGAAGTCAGCGGTGCATGACAATGGAGAGGTTGCAATAACGACTGATATGTGGACTGATGATTTTAACAGAAGGTCCTACACTGTCTTGACGTGCCATTATATCACAGAGGATTGGAAGCTGACAAGCCGTGTTATGTGCACAGTGGAATTCGATTGCACATTGCCCAAAACAGCAATCAACATCCACGAACAGATTAATAAGCAGCTGTGTTCTTACGGGATCTCATTTGATCAAGTGGTGCTCGTGAGTGACCAGGGCTCTAACATTAAAGCTGCCCTAAAAGATTATCACTGGATACCATGTGCAGCCCATGTTCTGAACACAATTCTGAAACATACGTTCAGTGGATCTGACATTGAGGAGGTAACGGAGATGATTGACGCGTGCAAGAGCATTGTCAAATATCTTAAAAAAGCCAGTGCAAGCACAGCTCTCCCACATGGCTTAGTCCAAGAGTGATACTTGTTGGAATA
Organism: Leuciscus idus; assembly: GCA_021554675.1. Classification (NCBI taxonomy): domain Eukaryota; kingdom Metazoa; phylum Chordata; class Actinopteri; order Cypriniformes; family Leuciscidae; genus Leuciscus; species Leuciscus idus. The sequence goes on from CM038623.1 coordinate 18,680,536, forward strand.
GCAAAATTGACATGCTCAAATCTGTCATGCTGAAAAATCATTTTTCAATCTTGACAGAAACTTTTTATTTTTTTTTGTCATTTTTCAAACATGACAGAAACTCTTTTTGTTCATTTTTGATACCTGACAGCAACTTTTTTTGTATTTTTTCAAACTTTACAGCAACTTTTTTTTGGTCATTTTTCAATCTTGACAGAAACTCTTTTTGGTCGCGGACTCTCCTGAGACTTCAAGCACTACAGAATCACGGACATCTACAGTCGAGGGTAAGTGGCTGCGTTATTAATGATGCCTGCTATGCCTGCATTTTGTGCTTGTGAGAGCTTCAATTGGGCATCCACGTGGCGAAATAGCCTAAGCCTACTAATACAAGTGGGAAATCCTTATTTACCTTTTGAATGTTGAGCGTTATTAACTTTTGAATAAATGCTGATGCGGGACAAAATGCCCGATTTCCCAACACGTTGAACTGAGCAACGCCATTGTACCATTTTAATAGGCTACTTTTAAACGCATATAGCTCAGTAATGTCAGTTTTATTCTGAGAGGGGGCGGGATTTTTGTTGGGAAAGTCGGGGGAGAGACGCACACTTCGATTAAACTGGATAAACACATGCAGCATCTTAATTGTTAAGAAAATTAAATGAAATAAATGAATAAATCAAGCCTTTATTACATAACACTAGGCTATATCATACAGCCTTCAGAAAAAAAACAGTTTGCGCTCCTAGGAGCTTTGATGAATTCTTCAAGCAGGGTCGAAACAAACATCGCATTCATCAATAATATGCATCTAGACAGCTGAAATGGAAAATGATGGGCCGCCTCAAGAACTGCCTGCTCTCGCCGCTGCATCTCTGAGCGCACCACGTCAGGGCCTGAAACATTTCTCTCCTCCACAGGCTGGATTAATGGATATTATAGGCCAGGTCAGGAAAAAAATGCGGGTCAGGAAGCGGGTCGGGTACAATATTTTCGTTCTTTTTTTTGCGATCCGAGTTGCGGGCGGGTTAGTTGAAAACGTCGGTCGGGTGCGGGTTGTTTATACATTGACCCACGCATCACTGACCTACACATACTGTGAGGTACAGTTAAATCACATGTAAACGGATTCTTATTTAAACCATAAGAATACTTCAGTCAGTAAAAATAAAAAAGCCAAAATGTCAATCAAATCATGTTATTTTCCCCCCCAGATCCATTAGTTTGTTTAAAAATCAACAGAATGCTTCTTCTGGAAAGCAGGGATCCTAAACTCTTCCATACCTCTTTCTTGCGGTTCTTGAGCGTGCTCTGAAACTTGGAGAGCTCTTTGTCCTGCTCAGCTTTAATGCGTTTGGCTTCGTCTCGGAGACGATCAGTGTGTTCCTGTTCCAGGCGCTCGATGGTCTGTTTCTGCTGCCGTTCCATATTCTCCACCTCCGTATCATACTGACGCTTCTTACTCTAGAGAGACAAGAAAACACGGGAATTATAAAACAGATCTATAAGAATAGAGCCATTCAAAATACTGAAATAAATAGAAACAGACATGCATAACATATACATATATATTTATTATGTATATGTATGTATGGATGGATTTTTATTTATTTATTTTTAGTTATTTATTGCACCACAAATGTAAAATAATTTGACAAGAAAAAACAACTACATGAGAATCTGGAGATCTTTGCCTGATGACAACCAAAGTTTAGTTCAAATTAATTAAGTTTTATTAGCTAGAATAAAAATAATGAACAGGAAAAATGATTGTTGACCAGGTTAACAGGCACAATCTCAGGTGGATTAAAATACTGACCTCCCCTTAATAGTCAGACACGGATTACACACTCCAAAAATAATTAAGCTGTTAAGCATGTGATGTAATTCGGACAGAGTGCTGCCAGTGTTTCTGGGATAGGCATCACCACTAGTCTCAGGAAAGCAATCAAGGTTTAAGCACCTAATTAAAGCTATTAATGTAAAAACAAAACCTTTAAAATAATAATCACATGAGCAGAGTATCTTGGCAGGCTTTGGTTGATTATGTGGATTCAAGATGCCATTTTAAAGATGATACCAGTGAAGAGTTGTCTGATTGTATATATATTTTTGCCCTGGAAATCAGGAGCTATTTCAGCATAGAAGCTGAATTGATCCTTGATTGATATTGGACCCTTGATATGATCCAGTTTCATCAATGAAACAGCGATTGCAATCGTAATGTCTTTGTTCGTTACTGCTCACCGTGACTTCTTGTTCGAAGCGTCTGTAGATCTGCTCCCTCTGCTGCAGGAGTTTGTTGCTGAGCTGAGTTTGGGCTCTCTGCTCCTCTTTCTGCAGAAATCTGAGTTCCCTCAGCTCCTGACGCCTGAAACGCACACATTTAACAATCGTTTTACCCTGATCCAACAACAGACCCACCTATGCTGTTTAACCTGTTAACTGTGAAAATGGATGAAAGCGTAAAAAAGTTATAGATGTTTAAGTTTACTGTGAAGCAAATGTGCTGAACTAAGCATTTTTATTTTATACAAAATATATATTTACAAAATAATTTGGACTAGAAATTGCTAGAAAACTCAAAGCCATATGTCTTGTTCCAAATTTGAAGCTGATATCACAAAATTTGTTATGCTAAAAGGTTTTAAAGCACCATCTATTCTACACGGTAAAGCAATGTCCAATTTCAAAAAAAAATTTGTTCTGTTATTAATTACTCGCCCTCATGGCGCTCCAAACCCGCAAGACTTTCGTTCATCTTCGGAACACAAATGAAGATCTTTTTGATGAAATCTGAGTGTTTTCTGTCCCTCCATTGACAGTCTATGCAACTACTACTTTCAAGCCCCAGAAAGGTAGTAAAGACATTATTAAAGTAATCCATGCGACTCCAGTGGTTTAGCCTCAATTTAATAAAGTCTTACTGGTTTGGATCAACATGAGGGCGAGTAATTGATGACAGAATTTAAATTTTTGGGTGAATTTAATCTTTAAATCCACCAGCAAATGCCAATTTAGAAACATCACGGAGTAAAAAGGTATTCTATTACTTATTCCACAGTCAACATTAAACACCATTCACAACCCTTTTTACTTCTGAAAAGTGACAAACTGGAATCATGCATTAAGTAGGTAAATAGGATTGTTTTTTTATATCATTACTTTAAAGACTGACTGTATTTTCATTGTTTTCTTAGTCCCATACTTTTTTATAATGGCAATAAGTTAAGGATAACCAAATAATAATAATAGTAATAATAATCTATTAATTGTTTAAAATTGAAATGTAGGAAAAACTGTTTAAGGTTGAAAACTGCTGAGCTTTTCTGAAAAATAATAATAAAATAATGTCACTATCCAGTCTAACAGGAAGCTTTCCCAGGCAGGAACAGGAAGTATTACTCAGCTTGTTTTCCCTTTAGCACATCTGGTGTTGGAATATGGGGTCGTTATCTGTAAAACATACTAATAAACACCGCACGGGAAACTTTTTGTCGCTTTGTGGTATGAAAACAGCCCAACACCGCCGTGAAAGATGATTGGACACTTAAACTACCAGTCTGTGTGCATTTACCAAAACAGGTGATGTTGCTATAAGAATGAGAAGAGGCAGAAGCTTGTACTAGAAACTTTCTGCCACAAAATGAAACAGGCAGAACGAAAGTTTTATCAATGAATGCAAATATGATGCAAACATGAGGCAAACATGCAAAGTGTCTCAGAGCAGTTAAACAGCTGATGACTCACCGGAGGAATCTCATCTCCTCGCTTTTGGTGTCATTGTCTGTGATGATCTTTGATGTCGTCACGCTGACTTCCACACCATCCACAATGAACTTGCGAGTCTTTTTCAGAGTTTTTTTCTGCCTCTTGTTGTCCTAGAACAACAACAACAACAACAAAATTATAGTTTTAATACTGTGTGGAAATACTGCAAAAAAATAAATAAAAATCCTGATGTTTTTTAGCCTTTTAAATATAGCTCAATATTTATGATATTTTGTGGATTAAATGGCCTTCTTTAATTTGTTCTTTAGTAAAAATAAAGAAAAAAGAAAAGAAAAAAATATATATTTTTGACCATAGCCTAAAGATTCAAAATGTTTAAAATGTTAAAACTTAAACCCAGTAAATAAATAAATAAATAAATAAATAAATAAAATCAAGGCATGTCATTTTTCACAAACCTTTGTTAAACTAATAATTCACAATACATTTTTATAATTTTATAATTTATTTTAGCCTATAGATTAGAAATGTTAAAACTTAAACTCAGTATAAATAAATAAATAAATAAAATGAAGACAGGCCATTTTTCCACACAATAATCACTAATAATTCACAATATATTTTTTAGCCTATCGAAATATTCACAAAATTAATAATTCACAATATCTGTTTTATTTGTAATATTTAAACATTTTAATTGCTTAATCAATCTCTTTCCCTCATGCTTCCTCTCTCTCAAATAACAGCACAAGTCATCATAAGTCAGCATATCTAAAGTGACGTTTTGGAATTAGCAACTGAGCCTTGGATGAGATGCTTAAGAAAGTAGTCCCACACACAAGAGCGTTTTAAGGTGGGTTCACACTTGTAGTTCGGTTTGCTTAGTTCGCTTGGTCCGGACCAACATTTTTTTTCTTAGCCATGGTCGGTTTAGCGTTCACATTGGCATTTTAACACCAAACCTAAAGGCATAAGGATACATTCACAACTTGATAGCCAAACATCCAAAACAATGCTGTGTTCAGGGATAAATGCGCTCGCTGCATGTGCGTAGATACATATGATGGTATTTTGACCAGCTGAGAACAAGTGAAGAGCTTATCAAATGTGTAATTGAGTCAAAACAGCGGCAGGAATCCCTCCGTCACACACATAAACACAGATCTACTGCGAGGAGACCGAACTGTGATGGGCAACACTTCGCGACTATGACGATAAAAAACAGGTGTGCTTGAGCATTCTGTCCTGTTTAGAATCGCATCTTGTGACATCATGTCCCGGTTTTGGTTGGTTTACATGTCTTTGGTCCGTGTTGCGTTCATATATCTTTCAAACTGCACCAGAGTGGGATTGGAAGCGGATCGATATCCATCTTTTCAGCGTCTCGCTCTGCTTGTTTGATGCGCCAGGGTTCAGATGGCAGCGTTCACATTTATTCAAATGAACCACAATAACAGAGCAATCGCACCAGAGTTCGTTTTAATCCAACCAAACATACCAAGTGTGAACACACCCTTAAGGACAAAAATCTTGAAACAGAATATCTGAACAATGTTTTGAGGTGTAGCAATCACGGAATAATTGACTCCGTTGTTTCGATCATTCCTTATTTTAAAAACTGAACTTTAAATCAGAGACTATTCTGACTCCACACTAATTTTGTGATCTTCTATTGTCTGGTGACTAGTGAGTGTAAAGTAATGACAGCTTTTAGTAGGTGTTTCTCACCTGTTGAGAGATGGTTCCTGGCTCCTTGGACTTGCTAATAAAGCTGGAGATGGATAAGTTCATGTCTACGCTGCTGCTGTCAGCTGTCGAACTTATTCCTGAGTCAGAGTCTTGCTTCTTCACAAACCTAGGCTTCACTGGGATTTGTTTCTCCACCATTTCAGGTTTCTCCTTTTCCTCAGCCTTCTCTACTTCTTTTACTGGAGATACTTCTTTCACTGGCTCAGCTTGTTTAGTGGGCTCAGTTGGAGTCTCCATTGAAGCCATGTCTGAAGCAGGCACTTCCTTTATGAGCTCACCATTGCCCACCACCTCCTTTTCCTCCTCCAGTTTCTCTCCATCAAGTTTGGCTGGTTGCTCCACCCTCTGGACTATCGTGTCAGCAGGAGTTTCTGGAAGAACAACCTCTGCTTCAACAGCCTTTTCTTCAGCTTTAGGTTCTTGAGACTCTTCCACAGCTTGTTCCTTGGATCCAGGTACTGTTACATCCCGGATGTGGTTCTCGTCCACCTTCAGAGGTTCTTCTTCCTTCTTTATTCCAGCTATAAGATTATCATCTGGTAGCTTAGGTGTAGCGACTTCCTCGATCTTTTCAGGAACAGACTCCAAGGTGGACGGCGACTGGGGAAGCTTCTCGTCTTCAGAGCTGCCGACACTAGCGTCAGATGGTGCGCGCTTGTGTCCACGAAGCTGAGGGAAAGATCATTTTAAACAAGTTAATGGTTAATGCAGCAAAGATTTACAATTAATCTTACAAGCATCACTACTACTATTGCTCATACGTATTGTTAGGAATCAGAACGAAGCCCAAACATTACTTGAGGTAACTCTTTTCTTCTATAACTAAGGAGTCAGCAATCTGTACCTCAGGATATTCTCTTGGCCAACATTCATCCAGACTTTTTTAGGTTTAATCTTTCTCTGAAAAGTGTTCTAAATTTGTTGGCAGGCCTTATAATCTCTTACCAGGTTTCCTTCATGATCTTCTTCCTCTTCTTCCTCCTTCAGCTCCTCTACCTCCTCTGTGACCTCTGCCTTTGCCTCAGCGATGAGCTCCCGCAGGGGTCGGCTGTCAGTTACACTACTCACAAACGGGTGCTGCACAGATGAAGATTAACTACTATTACTGCAATATACATATTAAAATTACACATGCACATCATTTTAAGATACTATTAATTTTAACATTCACAAAAAGCAGTCTGATTACTCTGTTCCAGATAAATTCTATACACATACATATGTATGTATAGGTATGTATATCTTATAAATAAGAAGTGTCTGTGTTATGTTAATGTCCGAGTCCCCCTAATATATTTTGAATTAGCATATTTAAATTCTGGTCAATACCAATAAGCTGACAACCAATATATGGTTGATATTAAAATTGTACTAATACTGACTAAATACATTTAAATTTAAATTAAAAATTAAACACTGCAGTCAAACACTGCAAATGCCACAAGTGAAATAACATCCTTATATTGTACAGTATGAAAAATGGATATAAATGTGAGATTTGCTTATACGATTAAATTGAACAGTATTATTAAATTATCAGTGTTTTCAAAGATCTCGAGAAACAAATTCAGTCAAGTGTGTAAAATAAAATAAAACCATGAGAAAATGCATAAATAAAATTGTTTTGAAGGAAGGAAGAAAACAGTGGTAATAAGTAAATAACTAACACCAGATTTACACAAATATATTTTACATATATCAAACTTCATCTCATAACATTTTGAAACCTGTTAGAAAACAGGTGGCTAAGTAAAATAAAATAAATTACACACAACAGCGTGATTAAATTATTAGTTTTCAAAGAGATTAACTTAATGAAGGTAAAATATAAGGTTACACTTTATTTTAAGGTGTCATTGTTACAGTGTAATTATATATTTTAGTACTGAGTAATATTAAGCAACTACATGTACTTACTATAGGGTTAGGGTAGGATTAGGATTTGGTTGAGGGTTAGTTGCATGTAATTATGCATAATTTACTGTTATTACTATGGTAAGTACATGTAACATATGTAATAAGGACACTGCAAAATAAAGTGTTACCAATATAAATGTAAACATAAGTGGAAATGCACAACTAGATTTTTAAATCTAATACTGACTGATAACTGATATGGTACTGTCTGATATATTGTGCATCACCATTTGGCTTAGAGAAAATTAAGCATAATTTAAGACCTTTAAGATTTATTGCATTGTACACAAAAATTGCTGTAAGCCAACTGTTCGACAGACAAGAGGAAAACGAGCACATCAATGTCCCATGAGGATGCCAGTCTCCAGCTCTTACCTTTCTTGGCTTCGAAACCTGCTGTAGACAGTCAATAGCTGGTCTGAGAATGTGCAGCTTCTTTGATATTATCAACTTAATCGGAGGAAAACTTGAATTCTGTATTTTCAACCCCATGTTGTCTCTTCAGAGAGGAGAATCTCTCCTGAAGTGTTTAGCACGTGTGCATATGTGCGCAGTCAGTGCTAGGCTGGCCTACTTAAAGCCTCAGAAACAAAATCTCCTTTGCTGACGTCAAAGGATGAAGGCTGGTGCAGAAACTGCCTGACACAGACAAATGAATGAACAGCTGCTGATTCATGTGGCAAGAAAGGCACCTGGACCAGCTGGTGGCCGACACAGCAGGATGACGGCAAACAAGGGGCTTTCACACCAGCAATACTGCCTCAGATTAGGGAAGGTTGAGTGGATATGGCCTTAGATTATAAGTGTTGAAATAAAGGTAAGAAAAGTCAATTCACCTGAAGAAGTTGTGCTGTGTTCCATCTGTTGTCCACGTTCTTGTCCAGTGCGTGTTTCAGGAAGTCACTGAACTCAGGAGACCTGCAGACGGATGAAGAGAAGATCATTAAAACTCTAAAATAAACCTATTTATTGTTAACCTATAAACCTATTAACCTGTTATATTGTGACAAAAAAGCAATAAGTAAGCACATAAACAAATAAAAATTATATAATTATATTTGTTTACAAATCTAATTTCAGGTATTTAAGCGTAAGCCATGGTATAAAATCATGAAAAAAAAAATCTGTTATGCATTTTCGATTGTCACTTTGAGATATACACATATACACACACACACATATAAACTTTTTTTTTTTAAATTCATTATATATTAAAAATAAATTTTAATATGAATCTGTTCCATTGGTTATCTATCAATTTAAAAATATATATTTATTGGAATTTTAATTTACTGTATATTCAATTGTGGATGCTTTCCCCTATTTTTACATTTAGATTATTTTTGCCATAATTTAACGCTCCCTTAAAGTTATTCTTTGTAAACATTAATAATTTAATATTCAATTGTATTATTTTAAATGAGATTTTCTTTCCAATCGGTTATTTCGATTTACATTTCGATTAATTTTGCTGTTTTGCTGCTCAAGAAACATTTATTATTATTATCAATGTTGAAAACAGTTGTGCACCATTTTTTTTTTTCAGGATTCTTTGATGGTTAGAAAGATAAATAACATTATAAATATTCAAAAATGTCTTTCTGACCCCAAACTTTTGAATGGTAGTGTATAATGTTTCATTATAGATTTCTATTTCAGATAAATGCTGTTCTTTTGAACTTTGTATTCGTCAAAGACTCCTTAAAAATAGTTTTCAACATTGATAATAATAATAAATGTTTCTTGAGCAGCAAATCATCGTATCAGAATGATTTCTGAAGGACCATGTGATACTGAAAATGATGCTGAAAATTCAGCTTTGATCACAGGAATAAAATTACATTTTACAGTATATTCAAATAGAAATCAGTTATTTTAAACTGTTTTTCACAATATTACAGTTTTTGCTGTATTTTGGATCAAATAAATGCAGCCTTGGTGAGCAGAAGAGACTTCTTTTAAAAACATAAAAAATCTTACCGGTCTAAACCTTTTGAACGGTAGTGTATATACATTATACATATATACAAATCACATTGTTTTGTACCATTTTGAAGGCTGCTGGAGAGTAGGAGGGTCAGCTTTGGCGATCTTGAGCAGAACTCTCATCGGGTTCATCTCGTGGTTGGGCGGTTCGATCTGCGCCAGCTCGATCAGAGTGACTCCTAGTGACCAAATATCGGCCTTATAGTCATACGGCCTGTCCTTAGACGTCTCGCACATCACAACCTCTGGAGCCATCCTGAATGAAAGAGAGTGTCAGCAATGCCAATGTGTGCCAGTACAACTGGTTTCATTTTTTTGAAACTCTAACTTGCCAGTAAGGGGTTCCAATGAAAGAGTCTCTCCGCTGGACCGTCTTTGTGTTCTTGGCAGACACTCCAAAGTCCGCTGAAAGATACAGAAAATTTTCTTTTTGGGAAACTTTCTGTATAAAAAGATGGCTTGTGCCATCTTTCTTCACAATAAATGCCACTTGCTTTGATATTTTGTGATCTAATGCAATGACATTCAGCGGCTTGAGTGTCCATACAGTTTTATACACCAACATCACAGAATAATTTACATCTGGTCAATGACGTAATGTTTATACAAGCTGCGGTTTAGTCTGACATGTAAATGACCCTCCTCAGCTCCTCTCTGTCTCTTTACCATGTTATTACGTAACTGTGAATCTGCTCATCAGCACATGGCATCTGAAATCTCCTGCTGCACTGGATTATATGCAGCTGATGAGCAACAAGAACTAAAAACACTCCACCGTTACTCTGATAATAAAGTTCAAGATTACACATGACCTGATTAACTAGCTGCACATACACAGCACTGTCCCTGTGGGTCCTTTAAAAGTCTTAAATTCAGTTTTATCAAATTTAAATCCATAAAAAGTACTTAAATATCTTGTTATAAGAAAAGTTTAAAAACGTGTCGCTGTTGCGCGTTCTATAGGATCGCGGTTTCAAAGCTGTTTGCACTAAGTGAACATCGCATATATATACCAAGCGATTACTTTTGATCTACTGTCAATTAATTACGACAATGTTTACCTTCTGGAGTAAAAGTTTCTGTTTTTGTTCAAATTAACACATTATAATTATATATATATACTGTATGTATATATATATATATATATATATATATATATATATATATATACACATACACACACACACACACTATAGTTAATTTATGTAAGTGAGGATAGCAAAATAAAGTAAACTGTGACATATTATACCCAAAAATTCATACAGTGGACTACCAGTAAAATCTATAACAATTTGGGACCAAAAATTATTCAGACACTTTGACCTGACCATGTTTTGCTTAAAGGCAAAACATTACTTAATGTAAAACAAAACTTAAAGGCAGGATTTTTCTAAAAAACTTTTCCCCAAATTAGTTTAAACTGTCTTTATATACCAATACATAATTAAAATGCAAGTACTCTGAAAAAGAGAGTATAAAAATCGAGTGTCTGTAGTCCTCTCAGGTCTGCAATAAACACAGCTACTTATTCCATTCACTCCCACCCCCTCCCTTCTGGGCTCCTTCCAAAGCTACGCCCCCAAAACACATGAACGCGCGATGCCGCCCGCTCAGCTGGAGGACAGCAGTGCGTGACATCATGTCTGAATCACATGTAATAAAATACCTTACTTTATCATTATGAATATAAACAACTAACATGGCTGTTAGTACTCACTATCAAGCTAGAATATCGATAATGGTAAAGTTTAAAATGTATTGAGTTTGATTCGGTAACGAGCTAGTAACTTAAGGCAAAGCTAAAAACAGGTTGCATTGATACACCTTTTCCCATTACCATCAGTTATACTGTGATGAAGGTGAATTTTGTGTAAGATTCATAACATATACGGTGTTTTGCATGTAAGAGCTTCCACGATGAAAGCACTGTTGGCTCTGATGAGGACTAACGTTACACTCCGGAGACAAGTAGCCTACCTTTCTACCTTACTAGTTCCTTTTTTTGCCTTGTTTGCCTTCGCTGACTGTATATGCAGGTACTGGGAATTTTGACTGCTCGTTCTCTGCCATAATTGACCCTTCGCAGGGAGTTTGATTGACAGGCGATCTGACCAATCATAATCCGCCATCCGCCATTTTTGTCCGACAGAGCAGTCAAAAGAGTTAGTAGATTAACATTGGAGGATTTGAACTTGAAAAACGGAGTGTACTGATGTTTTTCCACGGTTAAAACAACATTCCTTCTTATGTTCTTTCATGTTTATTTGATGCTATAAATTAACTAGAAGTAAGAGATTTACTTTAAGAGGCTCTACAGTGATCTGCCAGACACATTAAAGAGCCACAAAACGGTATTTATTGTTTAAATTTCTTTAAAAAAATGACCAAATTCGAAAGGTGAGACTTTGTTTCATATCAAAAGTAACCTGGTCTGTCAGCGCGTTGTCAGTGTCCTCTCTGCTCCGCGCTGTATTTTTCACTGAGAACATGGTGTGGCGCGAGAGCGGCGTCGCTTGTCGGACATAGCAACAGTAACTAAAGGGGGCGGGTCTTTGCGAACGGTCAATTGTGATTCTTCCTAGCTTCCGTGCCTCTTCCCCTCCTCGAGTCAAACGGGTGCGCGCATGTGGGCAGCTCCTGTAGCAGCAGGGGTCGTAGCCATGGTAGCGAGGGAGAGTGACAGTCGCCCAGCCAATCATTTCATTTGTTCCGAATGGAAATAAGTAGCTGTGTTTATTGCAGCCCTGAGAGGACTACAGACACTCAATTTTTATTCTTTCTTTTTCAGAGTACTTACATTTTAATTATGTATTGGTATATAAAGACAGTTTAAACAAATTTGGGAAAAAGTTTTTTTAGAAAAATCCTGCCTACCATGCCTTTAAGTGTTTTTTCTTTAATTGCTAATGCAACCTTTTTACACCACAGACTGAACAAAATGAAGCATTGCTTGGTAATTGGTTGACCTAAATTGGTATTATCTATTTGTGTACTTAAATTGAACAGCTGACAGCTATTCAACATAACTCATATGTGAGACAGTCTAACAGAAGGATGGCCAAAACCAGTGAAATATCAACAGTTCTTGTCATATTTTATTAACATTTTCTAAATTACAGTTTATTAACTGTGATAATGTGAAAAATGTTGAAGGTGTCTGAATACATTTTGGTTTGACTGTATATAAACATTATAAATGAATTTATATTTTAATTATAAATTTGACATTTTTCTTTAAAAATGGTTTAAAGAATAAAATGTGAGGTTTATCATTTAAAAAAAACTTTTTGCAATTGTTTTTACAGTCATTTTACAATTTAGGATGTTACCATAGACACTGCTCTACCCTGTCCATATGCTATTCATTTTATTTGAGAAGGTCTTAAAAAAGGTCATAAAAATCCTCTAAACCCTCTCCCACATCCACTCACCCAGTTTGACGTCTCCGTCCAGTGTGAGCAGGATGTTTCCAGCCTTCAGGTCTCTGTGGATGACCTTGTTTTCATGCAGATACACCAGTGCATCCAGAGTCTGTTTACAAACCACCCTGATCTGCGGCTCCGTCAGAGGCCTTTCCAGCTCTACACACACATGAAGAGGGAAACGCTTACATTCACAAACACACTCATTTCATTTATAGAGAACCAGCTAATTTCACCTATTACAATAATATCTAACATCTTTCTAACATCGGAGTTTTGAGTTGTGTAAAATTAGTTAACTCATTTCTCATATAAGCAGATTCTTGCAACAAATTCAAAAAGACTCAGAAGTGACCATTTCGAATCAGTCTGATGAGTCCTATACTGAATGAAAGCACTGAATCAGAGTAGTTACTGAACTACAGTTTCTTTTTAAGGAGGTTTCAGTCGAAATGAAGCACATTTTGTGTGCTGGAGGTTCGTGAAACTCAAATCAGTGTCCTTCATTGTGATCCTCAGCTAAGTTATGTTGTCACGTTTTTTCCTGGCTGCGCTAAACATGGAGCGAGAAGCAATCACATTGAGTGAACTGCCTCAGGAATTACTATGCAATATCTGGATTAAACATGATGAACATATTGAGTAATTTTATATAGTGGCCAAAGTGTCCTAAAATGAGAAAAGCTTCATAGTTTAGGCTGAAAATATCTCCAGGTAAGAAAATATAACAATATATTATAAAAATATGCAAAGTTTATGGCTGTAAAAAAAAAATCTTTCAATGTGATAGGTCTACCATTCCTTAAAAAATTGACATATTAAAGGGCAATTATATATAAATGGCGTTTCAATAAAATGTGTATATTGTGATATACTGCACAAGCATTATCAACAAACATTTTAAAGAATATTAATGTAAATTTTGGCTTACGTTGCTGTTCAATAGTTTGGAGTAAGATTTAAAGTGTAAAAGATTTGATAAAAAATACAGTAAAAACAGTACTATTGTGAAATATTTTTAAAGTTTCAAATAACTGGTTTCTATTTGAATATATTTGAAAATGTAATTTATTTCTGTGATGCAAAGCTGAATTTTTAGCATCATGACTCCAGTCTTCAGTGTCACATGATCCTTCAGAATCATTTTAATATGCTGATTTGATGCTCAAAAAACATTTATTTTTATTATCAGTGTTAAAAACAGTTGTGCTGCCTAATATTTTTGTGGAAACCTTGATAAATTTTTTCAGGATTCTTCGATAAATAGAAAGTTAAAATGAAAAATCTTTAGTAACGTAAGTGTCTTTACTCTCAATTTTAAACAATTTAATGTATCCTTGCTGAAAAAATTATTAATTTCTTTGAAAAAAATTGTTTTGCTGACCCTAAACATTTGAACACGACTCAACAGGCATAATGCTACAAAACACCTTGCTGAAGAGACATTGAATAAATCTATATATTGTCGCTCATAACATGAACAATATTGATTTTCCGGTGAGAATAATCAAAGCACAGTTAAAGTTCACCTTCGCCTTTAAGAATGAAATGGGTTTTTGAGTAATGGAAAGCAACTGTCCGTCGTAAGTGACCTTTTCCTAATGCAGCCTTGCATGTCAAATGCTTTGTGTGAACTCACCGAGCATGACCGCATCGACGGCCCCACCGGCGCAGAACTCTATCAGGATCTGCACACAGAAACACGGTGAACATGAAACTGGGTGAACTTTACAAAAACACAATCACACTGTTTTACAAAAGCAGCCATTGATCGGCATACTGTCTTTATTTCTCAATGTTCAGTCAGGCACAATGGCAGTATTATGTTTCAGTAGACGAATCGGTTTATCCTATTGTCATGAACACACCTACATGAACCTGCAGGCACTGGTTTTTTAAAAAAACAACAAAACAGACTGCACTCATTCATAAAACCATTGTTCATTCAACTCACTCAAAAAAAATCTAGAACATCCATTGAGTTTTAGTGCAGAACTCCACAAACACAGTAGAATCTGTTGCACATCGATGGATAAAACCAGAATTACAGTACAACATCCAAACCAGGAAATATTGCCCACATTATTAACTTTACAAAACAATTCACTTGGCAGGGCCGTGATTAGTCAACAGCGCTGCGTTGCAGGGCCATGATTGGTCAAATACGCTGCTGAGTCTTGAAGGCTTTTCTTGCTCCTCAAAATGGTGACTGACATAAGAGGATCGAGCAAGGGAGGCCTGTGTGAGCACGAGGAAGGATGAAGGCTTTCTACACATTAGCACAGTGTCGGAATTGAGGACTTTCTGTGCTAATAGGATTAGAGTTTCCGTGAACACCAGGCGGATGGAGGGGTCACGGCTGGGGCTAGTCATCTGGAGAGGGTGGACATGTATTGGAAGAGACTGTTTACATAGTCAATACTGAACGACAATAGTGTTTCCTGTAGTCAGGAGTGCCGCCACAAATACTACAGTATATTTTAGGCGAGAGAACTTGAGACAAAAAGAGGTGCTGAAATTTAATACACCCCTGTTTAAAAGTTTGGGGTCAGTAAGATTTTTTTGTTTGAAAGAAATTTAAGCAATAAGCCTCGCGAAGCCGTGTTTTACAGTGGATTTAGAACAGCTAAGGGGCGTTGTTAGGCACGACGCGGAGCGGATTCATTAATATTTATTTTATTCATAAAATAAACACCAGCAACAAAAAATAACCATAACGTTATAACACATTTATTCCTCCACCAAGCAATGTAGTTCCAAAGAGGTTGCTAAGCAACACATGCAGCAACAAATAATCACAAACAGCAATTGCGCAGTAACACTAATGTAATGCGGTCACAGGTGTGTGTTTGTTGAGTAATTTACAACGGCTTCGAACGCGGCTCAACCAATCAGAATCAAGGACTGGAACTATACGATTTATAATTATTATTTTAGTCAGCAAGGATGTTTTCTAAAGTGATCTAAAGTGACAGTAAAGACATTGTAAAGACACAAAAACGCATCGCTTCGCTTCAGAAGGCCTTTATTAACCCCCTGGAGTCGTATGGATAACTTTTATGATGGATGGATGCTCTCTTTTGGGCTTCAAAATCTATGATCCATTCACTCCCATTATAAAGCTTGGAGGTTTGGAAAACTCCAATCGTGTTTGGATGAAAGAAGAAAGTCATATACACCTGGGATGGCTTGAGGGCGAGTAAATTATGGGAAATTTTTCATTTTTGGGTGAACTAACCCTTTAAGACCCCAAACTTTTTAACAGTAATGTATATCGACAATCAAACTTTCCCAATTTATGCTTGGCTCACTGACAGCACAAAGTTCACTCAATCAGCGCAGTTCTTTTTAAAGCTGCCGTCGGCAACATTTTTTTGATCATATTCAGTGTAATCGACACTATAATCCGACAGAACAACATAAATAAGGTGGTTTTAGAAAAAAAACCCGAGCTTCTAACTCCACCTGGAGCGTGTTATTTGTTTTGCAAAAATCCAGCGCTCCCGCTTCATCAGGTCCAATCAGCGCAGGGGGGTGTGAGATCTGACTGTCAATCACAGGTCGTGCACATGCCACAGATCCCCCCTCACTCGCGCACGTTAATATCACATGCACACGCCACGCCTGACGTTCGCCTGGAGATTGCATGAAGCGTGATGGCGGAGAGAAAATCTACTAACAAGCTTCCAATTCCTCGGTTATTGCTATCTATGGATAGATTAGCCAGGGCAGCCTACCTCCGAGTCCATGGTGTTGATAGATGCTGAAGAGACGGACGCGTTCACAGAAAATCAGGTACACACACGCACAGTGACGCACTGACGAGCACGACCTCGATGGGAGGGTGCTCGCTGGTAGTGGGGAGGGGCATGAGAGTTGTAAACATTCAAAATTTTGGCTAATCGACCCAATCTGCCAGACTTGCCGACGGCAGCTTTAATGAATCACATGAATCATCAGCTTGAATCATGGTCTAAATCTGCATGGTTTGCTTCCTCTCTGACCTCAGGTTATGATGTTAGACCACTGATCTATATAATGACTGGATAGCTAGTCATTCTATATAGATCAGTGTGTTAGACTCAAAATGAGCTAAATTATTTGGATAAAAGTGCCAATGGCTTCAAATAAGAAACACATGAAGCTTTGAAATGGTGTTGAGGCCCGTTCACAGCAAGAATGCTCACTATAAAGATAACTATAACGATCAGCATCCACACCAGCAGACAGTATCATTCTGTGTATTACAAGCACACGCAGCAGTTTTGTCGTCTGCCGCTTTAAATGCTCGAGTTCTAAAAGCAGGACGGATTCTGATTGGCTGTCAATGTTTTTATTGTTCATCAGCTGAAAAAATAAATAAAAAATCATTCTGAAAGTGATTCCAATGCTATTGTCTCTCTGTGCCGTTATTGTTATAGTTGTGGTGTGAACTCTGCTGTTCTTTTATATTTAGAATGATTTTTAGAACTATATCTCTATCGTCATCATTGGTGTGAACAGGCCTTTAAAGTCTGAACCCTACGCTATTGTGTACACACAGATACAGCACTGAGAACAGTCACTGTTATTCATGCTCTTGAACGCTGTTGTACTGTGGGTGAGATGTTGGTTTTGACCGGTGGCTATGATAACACAATGGCCCACACAGTGCTGTCATCCAGTCCCAGAACTACAATAGTCATACTCAACGCACAAGACCAGGCTTCCTTTCCAACTCTAAAGTGTAGGATTCTGTCTATTTCCATTGATCCCACTGTCTGGATAACAGAATGCACTATTAATCCTCATATATACCATATATAGAAGCCTGAATTAGTATTTTGGACAAACTTAAAACTGTCTGAATGCAATGCATATTGCAAAATATTAAAGTAAGTGGCATCTGAAATTTAAGTTATCTAAGCTTTTCTACAAATACATGGAGGAAACTACTTCACACGGACTACTGAATGGCATTATTGATAGCAATGTGTTATTTATCCTGTTTAAGCTGCAAATGGCTGATGAATAATCCAGTTCAAACATTCCCTGAATCACAGCCAAATCAAAGGGCTCCTACATCTACATAAGGAAATGGGTGAGGCCGATATCAGTCCATTTCCTTGTGTACGGCAGGATAAGAGTAAAATATGGACACCTCTTCCAGAACAGTACACAAAGAGGCAGAAGAAGATAACAGAAGAGGAAAAATAACACTGTTCTCTCTGTGAGAAAATGCAACATTATTCTGATTAGAGGTTTTCTGGTAGATCTCCAAAAAACCTTTCAAGAACATGTTTAGGTCATATTCACTCCAAAATCAAAGGAGAAGAAAAATTATAAACCATATTTCGCCTAAAACGGGCTTGATATGACAACTATGCATTATGACATTCACAAATAAGCACTAAAAAATTATTTTAATTATAGTTTAAGTACATTACTGTTCAAAAGTTTGAGGTCAGTAAATAAACAAGTTTTTAAACAAATTTATAATTTTATTAAGCATTAAATGGATCAAATGTGACAGTAAAGACATTTATGTTATGTTTCTATTACTGTATTTATGATGGAAAAAAAGTGGAGGATGAGACAAAAAAAATTTTAATACAAAAAAAATCTTGTCAACCCCAAACTTTTTAATGGTAGTGTATCCATTCTGTACATCCTGGTAGTATTTTTGTACAGCCATAAATTTATGGTGATTTACATTTTAAAGGGGTGGTATAATGCCCTTTTCACAAGATGTAAAATATGTCTTTGATGTCCCCAGAGTGTGTATGTGAAGTTTTAGCTCAAATTACCTCACAGATATTTTTATATATCATGTTAAAATTATCAATTTTTAAAGGTGAGCAAAAACGCACCGTTTTGTGTCTGTCCCTTTAAATGCAAATGAGCTGCTGCTCCCAGCATAGGGGGCGAAGCTACAACAGCTTGCACTCACACAGACATGCACTGAAAATTTCAAAAACTTTAAGCCTTTTATGTTCAAACCGGATCCAGACAATGATGGAGAGACTCAAGAAGAAGTGACATGTAGAAGCAACAGGGCATTTCTGAATGGTTAGTTGATGAATTTATGTAGCTTATGTGTAGTTATCTTCTAGTCATTGATTAGCATATTCTGTCTTTATAATTTATAAATCATGTTCCGGGGGCGGGGTTTATGTAAATTTTAGGGTTTGTGAAGTCACTAACCCGGGAGGAATGTCGTGTAGTCCCTACCAGCCGTTTGTTGTAGTCCTTAAATAGCGATTTCTTTAAAAGCAAATATTTCCCTTTGCTTTGAACGTTGAGCGTTGTAACTTTGCAGATGTTGTTTATGCTCAAACAGCAACATTACACACTAACTAAAGTTAGAAAAGTGAAATCATAATCATCCACCCCTTTTTTTTTACTCATCAAGCAATGAGAATCACCTTTGAGAATAAATAGGGATTAATCCCCGAAAAATTATTTTAAAAAAATTTCCGGGCGCATACTGGGATTTCAATTTTTTTGTCTAATTTAATGTGAAATATAAAAGAGCACATGTACTGTCGGAATTTCATAAAGCCTCTAGGATTTGAACCTCTCGTAAGTTTCTAATGTCCGTACTGAAGTGAATCTGGACTGAAGTGACCTGGAAGCTGAGTCCACCTCAACCTTGTGCAGGAAGGAAATGGTTTGAGTCAACGCAGTGAAAAATACATTGTGATGCAAAGAGGACACTGACAACACGCCAACAGACAAGACAAAGCAGGTTACTTTTGATATGAAACAAAGTTTCAAATGTTGTCATTTAAATAAATAAAAATCAAACAATAAATACCGTTTTGCGACTCTTTAATGTGTTGTGACAGATCGTTGTAGTGCCTCAGTTCAAGCGGCACGTGAACCGATCATCTCTTCCTACTCATTAGCACGAAATAAACATGAATGAACATCAGAAAGTATGTTTCAACAGTGGAAAGATATCAACACACACCATTTTTCAATTCCACCGACATTAATCTACCAACTCTCCTGTCTGGTTTGTTTGTCAGAGAAAATTGTGAATTCGGCGTTATGATTAGTATGACAGATAGCCCAGCGAAGGGTGAATTATGAGGCATATTAACATGATTAAACAAGATGGGTCAAATACAATTTTTTTTAAGTCCGATTCCAAAATTGTGCTGTGGAATAAAATCTGTGACCATGAAAAATATACTAAATCCACTCACCCACAGTTTGCTCTCAAAGTAAAACGCGTCAAGCAGCTTGACGATATTGTGATGATCACATGATGCCAAGATGTCGATCTCCACCATGTAGTCCTCCAGCTCATCTTCAGTTTTGGTGTCAATCACTTTTGCAGCAGCAAAAATGCCTGTCTGCTTGTTCTGAGCCTGAATAAAAAGTGATAAGAATAAAAAGTGATTTAAAAAATTAGTTATTCTTTATTATACACCTTTTGATGTTAAACTACCTAAACTACTACTACTACTACTATGGTAAACTAGGCCTCCTACAAATCAGACATGAATGTTTGAGGCGTGACATACATGAATACATGAGCAGACTACGAATGATTCAACACAATCTCTTTTAACAACCAGTAAACGGAGGTAAAAAGTATTAATTAGACCCATGCAGTCAGCGTGATCCAGTCCAGCATTCAACAGAAATCACATTCAGTGTCATTCATACTAATGAGTCTTTCTGCAGTGCAGAGCAATGAAGGTCACAGAACAATTCCACCCAACACACAGCTTTTGTAAATAGTGGTAATTACGGTATTCAGAATCCGGCGTGATTCAGAAGTGAAAAATTAACCAGGTCAAAGACTGCTGGTTTATTGCAGGACTTATCTGGAATAATAAAATCGGCAGTGGTTTTTATTGTATTTAAGCGTTCCAGTTGTATTTGACATGTTATAATTCAAACTTTTCATTTTTAAACCTTTAGCTTAGATTTAAATGAGGAAATAAAACCATTAGGTTACACTTAATTTGGTACAGTAACACTTTATTTTACAGTGTTACATGTAGTTACTGTAGTAATAACTATAAATTATGCATAATAATTACAAGTAACTAACCCTAAACAAACCCCTATTCCTAACCCTATTGTAAGAACATGTCATTAATTATTATTACTCGGTACTTAAATGTACAATTACACTGTGAAACGGACACCTTAAAGTGTTACCCTTTATTTTAAGGTGACGTAGTTACATTGTAATATTTATTAACTACATGTACTTACTTTAGAGTTACGTTTAGGGTTAGTTACATGTAATTATGCATAATTTACTGTTATAACTATAGTAAGCACATGTAGTAATGTTTAACTACGTCACCTTAAAATAAAGTGTTACCATTAATAATAATACTAATGTTCATTAATACAACTACACAAAAATAATAGTATAAAATTGTAAAGTATAAATTCTGTTAATATTCTGTTATAAATGTTTATAATTGAAGCAAATATTATGTTAAGAAAAGTCAGACCGTTTTTAAGAGTACTCAAATGATTACAGCCACAGGAAACATGCTTGAAAACAGTCATTATTTTGTAATTCTGTTCAGTGCTCATAGAAGCTCCCGACAGAACACAAATCGACAAATACCAATGTCCTGAAAACCCAAGACCCTCAATCCAACAGATCATTAGACCATTTACAAACCATCAAACTTGATGAAACCATGAGAAAGTTCTAATGCCATTGTTTTGACTGTATAGACTAGAGGAAATGGCCTTAAACTTAATCTCCAAATCACCCTATCCCACTAACAAACTAAGCAACATTAAGCCTTTAGACAGAGCAAAGAAGAGGAATAATCAAGCAGACTGGACACTACAGGCTGAGGTCATGTGAATGACAATGGCTGAATCCAAAATCACCCGCTATACCCTCAAATAGGGCTTTATTTGATGGGACAGCCATTTGTAGTGGTGTCTAAAACCATAGTGGACATTAGTGAGCGCATTCATTCAATCCCACATTGCATTGCAGCCGATGTACACTCAATAGCTGTCCGAATTGGCTCACTCGTTTTCATTCACTCCTTCAAGTCAACCGTATTAATGGACTAACACACGGAATAGTGATTGATGGTTTAGGGGGCGATTTTGGATTCAGCCAATGACAGGGGCGTGTGCTTGACGATGTCATGGTGACCTTAAAGAGTTCAGAAACGTTTTGCATTTGCATATTAATTTGTGTACAAGATTGAACAGACAGATAGATAAACAGAGAGATATTAGACAGACAGATATAGACAGACAGACAGATATTAGACACAGACAGGAATTAGACATACAGACAGATAGACAGACATTAGACAAACAGATATTAGACAGACAGACAGATATTAGACAGACAGACAGACAGACAAATATTAGACAGACAGATATTAGACAGACAGATATTAGACAGACAGACAGACAGACAGACAGACAGACAGATATTAGACACAGACAGGAATTAGACATACAGACAGATAGATAGATATTAGACAGACCAGACAGATATTAGACAGACAGACATTAGACAGACAGACAGACAGACAGACAGACAGACAAATATTAGACAGACAGACAGATATTAGACAGACAGACAGATATTAGACAGACAGACATTAGACAGACAGACAGATATTAGACAGACAGACAGATAGACAGATATTAGACAGACAGATATTAGACAGACAGACAGACAGACAAACAGATAGATAGATAGATAGATAGATAGATAGATAGATAGATAGATAGATAGATAGATAGATAGATAGATAGATAGATAGATAGATAGATAGATTCCATTATAAGAAAAGTACTAAGGCAAAAAATACCATATATAAACTTTTGCAGCAAGATAAGAGCAGACAATTTCAATGTGTTTATTTTACCTTGAACACCTTTCCAAAGGCTCCATCCCCCAGTTCTCCCACAATCTCCCATATTTCCTCCGGATTTGTGTCCCTGTGCACGTGCTCATATTGTTTTTTCTTCTTCTCTGCGCCCAATTTAAAGATTTTTCGGAAATTAAAGAAGGACATAGCCAGATCTCACGCGCGCTTCTCTCTGGTTGGTTGACAAAGAAGGATTTCTTTCAATGAATGTCTTAACAGGCGTAAAGCAATGCAATTGTTATTGCATTCCCATTGTTCAATCTCTTGTTTAATCAGGAAATAGTCTGAGTGTTGACATGTTTGTCTTTGCACGGGATAATTGAAGAACTTTATATGTTAAACTAGCAGTCATATAGGGATCATCATCATGTCAATGCAATAATGCTCAGACAAAGAAAAACTGAGTCTTGATTCTAGCTATTCTTGGAGGTCAATTGAATCATATTTTCAAAATAAAAATAAAACATTTAAATCTACAATAGTGTGAAGGCGATCTTGAGTTGAAGAAATCCTCCGTCTAGCTCTTTAGTCATGAGGTTGTTGTTCTTCGGAGTTTCATGGATCTGATCCGTAAAAACATCTAGTTTTTTATCTTTCTCTTTAAATAAAGTCTGTCAAGAGGCTGACAAAATGTTTATATATCCACTTCTATAGATCGTACATCCTCCGGTCCTTGATTAAAAACGAAACTGCTCCAAACGCATGATAAAAGGCACAACAGTTTTTGTTTGAAGAAACTATGCACCTCCTGCGTGTGCGTGATCCGCGCGCCTCCTCTAATCTAGCGGATTTGTTGTCGCTGCGCGCGTTCACGAGGAGCGGCGTGTTCTTCGCCTGGTTCACGCGCTCTTCGCCTGCGCTTTACTGTCGCCTGCCGTCGTGGATGATGTAAACACTGATTTCTCAGGGTTAAATTACATTCTATAAATCTACAAATGTTACTATAATGTTCACGTTATATGCCGAGTTTATAATTTTAATCACAATTCACAGAATGCAAAATATATATGAATATTTACAATGTATGTTTTTGTTCGTGAACCATTTGAAATATCATATTTATATTTTATATTTACAAGATTTTATTTATTTATTTGATTTTATATCTATTTCGCCTGGCTCCGCTTCATTGCTTCATCTCAACTTCAAAACTACTGTATTTGAACGTGAGCGTTCACAACTTGTAGTCAAGGCAACGGACGCAAACGGAGGCAGATCTAGTGTTCTGATTGGTTGTCGCCTCTTAATGCTGTGCCGTGATTGGTCAGTGTGACTGTTTATCCCTCGGGGTAAAGAGCTTTAGCGTGTTGAGATTTAATTTAACTCACCCGTTTTAATTTACCAGAACCACTACAAGAGGTAACACGAGCTCACTTACACAACTAATACGGTGTCTTCTGCATTGTCTTTACTGAATGCAGGATCTATTTGCAGGTTTTATAGAGCGAGGTTTATATTTACTGTAACTTTTAACGTTACGTGTGAATGATTTGTGTGCCAGTATAACATTGGTGTCAATGCAAAACATACCACTTTTAGTGCATGTTGTTGTTTGCAACTATTATCAGTGAATATTAAAATACTAAAATACACCATACTTATGTTTTATTGTTGCACGAGACGCATTTTCATTGACGTGCAGCCGTAGTATCTCAGTTGCCATGCCAACGTCGTTGTGGTTTAATTTGATAAATTTTGCTTGAGAAAACTTGCTTTTAGTAAGTCTGAATAAGATGATTTTGTATAAACAAGTCAATTTAGAGATGCTCTATTGAGATGTAATAGTTTTCAATCTCCATCGAAATGTGTGTGTTTCTTTGTGAAGTATTAATAAAATAAAATGTCTTCATACACAGCCAGGAACCAAACTTGAGAATAAATGAATGACTGGTAAAACATTACATTTACTGAAAATCATTTGTGAGGCATAGGATTCTCCATGTATGCTATTTTTACTTTGGTTGTATTGGAATTTTAACGTTTATAGGTTGTAGTAACATTGTAGTCCCAGCAGGTGGCGCCAGACATGGTCAAAACTGGATCAGAGAGCCTGAAGTGAACTAAGAACATGATGTTGAGATGTTGCTTTAGGCCAGCCATGAAAGACTAATGTTTTAAATGAATGGTCTCCAAATGCACCTCTCCTGTTCCTCACATTTAATTGAACAGCTGAAATATGAATTCTTTGTTTCTCAATCTTCTGATCCAGCTAAGGAGGCCGAGGCACTGGGAAGGATGCTGAGGGGCCGCCGCTCCACCAGCCCCGTCAAAGGGGCATCTACCCATCGCAGTCCCACCAGACACTCACCTGTTAAAGTACTAATAATCCATCACTGCAGTAATATTAGTGATTCGTTTATTTTAATGCTAAAAGAAACTCTCTCTCTCTCTCCTTTAAAGGGTGGCACGTATGATTCAGAGCTAATGAGGGTGTTGCGGGAAAGAGATGAACTGCAAAACATGTTGGAGAAAAACGAGCGGCATCTCTCAGAGATCCAGGCCAATATAAAAGTGCTCACAGCTGAACGGGACAAGACCAGAATGCACTACCAGCAGGTACACAACTCCAAACTTCCCAGAATTCTTGAATCAGGTTAATGTGCTCAAATTGGGCATGACACACACACACACACATAGTATAAAACAAAGAAAACCACATAGATGATTCTTAGTAGCAGATGTTTAACTTACTTAAACTATGTAACTATGTTTCTAACTTTAATTTATGTCACTGAGGTATAGACAGTAAAAGATTTTAAATAATGTTATTTTTTCAGTATATTTATTATATATTTATTATAGGGCTGTCAAAAGATTAATCGCGATTAATCGCATCCAAAATAAAAGTTTGTGTTTAAATAATATATGTGTGTGTACTGTGTATAATTAAATTTGTATATATAAATACACACACATGCATGTATATATTTAAGAAAAATGTGTTATTTATATATAAAAAAATTATATTTATATAGAATATAAATTATATATAAATATATACAGTATATGTATGTAAATATTTCTTAAATATATACATGCATGTGTGTATATTTATATATACAAAATAATTATATACAGTACACACACATATATTATGTAAACACAAACTTTTATTTTGGATGCGATTAATCGCGATTAATCTTTTGACAGCCCTAATTTATTAGCATATAGTCATTATTAGTATTATAATATTTAGTTTTTGCTTCACTACAATGACAATATACAGCAAAAACAATTATTTAATTTTATACTGATTAAAATATTTAATTAATTAATTTAACAATATTCATACAGAGCTATACTTTTTAACGTTAGCTCAAGCATCAAATTTGTTTTGATCAAATTATACACACACACACACACATATATATATAGCATACAGTATAATAGTAGTATTACT
This sequence comes from Leuciscus idus, assembly GCA_021554675.1. NCBI lineage: Eukaryota > Metazoa > Chordata > Actinopteri > Cypriniformes > Leuciscidae > Leuciscus > Leuciscus idus. The sequence continues at coordinate 18,706,590 of CM038623.1, forward strand.
TGACAGATAATATTTTGATAATTTGTTTTGGCTTGACTACAGTGACAATATACAGCAAATATATTTATTTTTTTATAAATTAAATTGTATATCGATTTAGCACAAAAATATTTGCATAAAATTTTTTACAGTGTACATATATATATGTATATATGTGTATATATATATATATATATATATATATATATATATATATATATATATATATATATGCCAGATAATATTATGATCATTTGTTTTGGCTTTAATACAATAACAATATACTGTACAAACAATTATTTAATTTTATATTATTTGTAATATTAAATTATTAAAACAATACTCATTTAATATTTTAGAGCAATATTTTTAGCACATGCATCATATTTAGTTTGATTCAATTATTATAAAAAAGTATATAAAATATATAATATATAATATAAATACACATTATATGTATAGTTGTAACATTGGGGATATTATTTGCCAGGTATACAGTATATTTTAACAATTTGTTTTGACTTCACTACAATGACAATCAACAATAAAAATAATAATTTTGGAAACAACATATTTTCACTCATAATGTTCTTTCTAACACAGAAAGAAAGCACTCCCCAATTATATATCCAGTATCTCATGATCCCACTAAACCAGTAATTCTTAAAGTGTGGTCCGCGGACCACTAGTGGTCCGCCATCGCCCCCTAGTGGTCCGCGAAAAGATGACCTAAACTAGGCAAGTGTTTATAAAATCGTCACTTATTTAAGGGACTGTTAATTTTTTATTTAAGGGGCTACCGGAGGAGTTTTGAGATCTGTAGTAAAAAAATACATGACCCTCCCTTCGCCAGCAATACATTTTTCTATAACCCTCCAAAATGTTTGTGAAAAAAGGCATGAACCTCCCCGATAATTTATTGATTACTTCTGGTTTGCGCTTGGCAAAGATGTTCAGATAGTCATTGTTTTTTTACAACCATAAACTCCTGCTTTCTCATCTTACTAGGGCTGTAACGATAGATAGACCAAACCTACGATTCGGTTCGTATCACGATTTTTGATTTTAGATTTCTTTTTAAAATAATCATGTTTTCGGTGCTGATGCGGTGTGACGCGTTCAACATGTGGGTGGCGCTGCCAATAAAGCATCTAAAAGCTGTCACAAAGAACCGACAAAAGTAATGATATGAATATGTCAAATAGGCCTATAGCAAGGATACATTTTAATTGTTTATTAATAAACAAGTGTTTTCTGTGTCGACTGCAAAGATGAAGAACGATGCTGACTCGCGATCTTCGCAGTAGTGAACGCGCCAGAGATTTCATACGGATGACAAAAGCAGAGAGCAGTCTGTTTTCTTTCGTTTTGAATTGTTCTGTTTAAAAGTAGACATTTCAAGCTTTCTATATATTTCTCAGGTCTGTGAGGCAAGTAGCCTAGCCTACCTTACGCTGAGTTTCGGTTCATTTATGAGACGAGAGTCCAGTTCACTCGCTGGCGCCTTCGTGTCATGATTATCTATTTTCTACTATATTTTCTTCTTATTTATTAAATCCAGGAAATTGGTTGATGAAACATTGATTAAAATTAAGATACAATTAATAAAAAACGAAATTCACTTTAAAGAAAGGCTTTGTGCTTTCTGTTTGGTCTCTGTGAAAGTTTTAAAGTCGCTTTCAGAGCGGTCATGTAATGGAGAACTGTCACGTCCGTAACATTGTTTTTTTCCTCATAAATGCGAACATGAAAAATAAAATAAAAAGAAGATTTTATGTTCTGTGGAGGCCGACCCTTCTTCATCCGGTGGGTATATTACTTTTGGTTTACGCAGTGCAATTCATAGAATTACTAAAAAATATTTTGCCACCTAAAAGTTAAAGATTTTTTGTGTCACGTCAGATGTGTATTTCCCTCATATTAAATATAAAACGCATGTGTAGACTGATATTTTTCTAATGTCTTGACTCCTTTATTAAGGGAGTAGCCTATGGATATATAAACAGACGTCTCAATATATTGGTATTAAATGCATTTTCTGTGAATTTATATTTTCAAGTTTTGACTGCAAATGTCACGTCCATAACGCTGGAATTGCCCAATTTTAACGACTTTATCCTCAACTAGTTTTTTGGTCTAGGTACGTATTTTTTTCAGCATTTTATTGTTACCATAGTTACAACCATAGACTTCCTATACTCACCACCTCAGTTTTAAACTAATGGCTCTTTGGAATGACATTAAGTGGGACCTAGGCTGTTACAGTATGTTTAATTGCAGTTTTGTTTTTTTCACATGTGCAGTTTGTTGTTCATATTAAGCTGCAGCTCATTTCACATTTACTTTTTCAAATGAAATAAAATTCATATAATAATTTCTGATCATATCATTTGCATTTGTGTTTGAATAATTCGTTTTTGACTTGAAACAGTTGCATATTAAACTTAAATTTAGCTTATCCTTCCGATTCTGTTGTTTTTTGGGGGCGTGTTAGAGTGGGATTCTGTTAGGTGGTCCTCAGAAAAAAATTGGAAGATAAAGTGGTCCTTGGGCTGAAAAAGTTTGAGAAACACTGCACTAAACAATGTGCCCTAACTCCCCCTGCAGGCTCAAGAGGAGATAGCAGCTCTACGGCGGGAGGTGATGAAGTCAAAGGCAGCGCGAGGGCCCAAGAGCAGCGTGACCCCTCAGAGCATCCTGAAGCGAGTGGAGGCCGAACGGGACGAGGCCACAACGGACCTCAACCGCATGACCACGGAGAGAGACAGCCTGAGAGAGAGACTCAAGGTATGATCTCCAGCCTGCATCACATTCATGTACACCCGCCTTATGAAGATGTTATTTAGGAGCACTAAAGGAAAATCACTTACGCACTAGAGTACAGTAATAAATTGAGTCATCTCACTGGGGATAATACCAGGAGAGAGGTGTGCTTTTTTTAGCCTGCTGAGTATGTGTGTTCCCTTTGAACTGCACGTGTCCTCAGATCTCTCAGGAGACAGCCATCAGCGAGAGAGCTCACCTGGAGCAGAGGGTGGAGGACCTGCAGGCTGCTGTACTCACAGTAAGAGCTCTGTGTTAATTCAACATAATGGACTTACTATAGTTCAGAGGAAAGCAAAATCACCTATCAGATCTCAATTGTTTCTTTTAGACAGCAATACGATTAAATGGAGTCCTATTTAAGCCTAGTGAGATCTGTGTTTGAACTGAACTCAGATTTGAACTCAACATTTGCATCAAATTTGATCTAAACCAAACTATATGTCTGAACTGCTATCCACATTGTTTATTCTTTCTGTTATGACACTTACAATAAGATTCCATTTGTTAATATTAGATAACTACATTAACTGGCACGAACTAACAATGACAGATACTTCTAATCTTAGTTAATGTTAAGTTTTACATTTGTTCATTCGTACTTAAAATCAAAAGTTGTATCTGTTGTTATTGGTAACACTTTACAATAAGGTTTCATTGGGTGACATTAATAATGCATTAACTTACAACGAACAATACATTTGTTACAATGTTAACGTTAGTTCATAATAATACAACTATTAATTGTTAGTTCTTGTTTGCTCAAGTCTATTAAATAATATTAACAGATACAACTTTTGATTTGACTAAAGTATTAGTAAATTAGTATTAACATTAACTAAGGTTCATACGTTCTTTAGAAGTGTTTTCATTGTTACTTCATGTTAACTAATGGAGTTAGCTAATGTTAACAAATAATAGACCTGCGTTAACATGAACTAACAATGAAAACCCGTTTTTTTTATTAACTTTTATTAACGTTAACTAAGATAAATTATGTAACAAATGTATTCACTCTTTAGTTAATGTTAACTAATTGGACCTAATTGTAAACTTTTACAGTAAAATGTCAACAATCGTCTTATTTGTTTCTGTGTTTATTTCTTTATTTCTAAGACATTTCATGAGTAATATTGAGTCAAAATGGATACTTGAATTGAAACTTACGTGCATTATGAAAGCTCTAAGCAATATAATTTTCCTCTGGGCTATACTATAGTATAACATATTGTACTATACAGCACAATGCTATACTGTTTCACTATACTATACTATACTATACTATACTATACTATACTATACTATACTATACTATACTATGCTATAGTATAAAGTGTAGTTATTGCCATAGACAGTTATTGTTAAGGACTGGTGTCATTGTTCTGTGTGTGTCCCAGCTGGAGCAGGAGCGGGGGGAACAGAGAAGCAGGCAAGCTCAGATGAGGGAGACCATGATGGGTCTGGAGGAGGAAGTTCACACGCTTGGGCGAAAACTCAGTGCCAGTGAGGACGAACTCAGCCACTTCAGAAATGAGTGCAGCGGCCTCAGGTACAATCAAAAACAACTAGCGTAGATGTGTCCGTAGAAAGTAGACTTAAAGCAGGTTTTGTTAGTTTAGTACTTTGAATATTAATTCATTTGTGTGTGTGTGTGTGTGTGTACCAGACTGGAAAATACTCAGGTGGAAAGTTCGCTGAGTGAGAATCAGCGGAGACTGACCAGCAGGATTGGAGATCTACAAAACGCTCAGGAGAGAAATCAAATACTGGATGAGAAGAACAGTGAGAAAACCAGACAATACATTTAATCTGTGCTTTTATTAAACAGTTGCGTTTATTTATCAATATATAGATAGATAGATAGATAGATAGATAGATAGATAGATAGATAGATAGATAGATAGATAGATAGATAGATAGATAGATAGGTAGGTAGGTAGGTAGGTAGATAGATAGATAGATAGATAGGTAGATAGATAGATAGATAGATAGATAGATAGATAGATAGATAGATAGATAGATAGATAGATAGATAGATAGATAGATAGATAGATAGATAGATCATGCCAAAGTTCTGGGAAGAATATTTATATACTACTGTTCAAAAGTTTGGGGGTCAATAAAGAATAAAATAATTGAAGAAATGAATACTTTTATTCAGCAAGGTTTGAAAAGTGACAGCAAAAACATTTATAATGTTGCAAAATATTTCTGTTTAAAAAAAATGCTGTTACCGGTAGTTTGAACTTTCTATTCGTCAAAGAATCCGGGGGAAAATATTATCACTGTTTTTACAAAAATGTTAATCATCAAAAAAAAAAATTTTTTTTTACATTGATACAGTTATAATAACTGTTTCATGAGCTGATCTTGATTTGATAATCATCATATTAGAATGATTTCTGAAGGATCATGTGACACTGAAGACTGGAGTAATGATGCTGAAAATTCAGCTTTGATCACAGGAATAAATTAAACTTTAAATTATATTCACATAGAAAACAGTTATTTTAAGTTGTAATAATATTTCACAATATTACAGTTTTTACTTTATTTGTAATGAAATAAATGCAGCCTTGGTGAGCAGAAGAGACTCTTTCAAAAACATTAAGAAATCTCACTGACTCCAAACTTTTTAATGGTGTTGTATCATGTTTTTGGGTGAATTTTTTGAATGAATCAGTTGGATACTTGCAGTAATGTCCGTGTTTAAAGAGTGTATGTGTGTCACTGCGTCATTCTTCCTTTTCCTGTGTGTTTCAGACTCTCTCCTGAGGCAGGTGACCGCTCTGCGAGAGGAAGTGAACACACTGAGAGGTACAATCTCAGAGCTGGACCAGCACAGAGACACACTTCAGGAACAGCTGGAGAAAAAATCTGATCTGCTCAGCACAGCAAATGACCAGCTAGATGACAAGGTACCATCCTACTTACATATACAGTAGTTAAACTCACATATTTTTTGGTTAGTTTTAGGTTGCTTGCTTTCCAGTTAGTTAGTACGTTTGTTGATATCGTTATTTATTTGCAGGAGAAAACCATTAGGAGTTTGAAGCTGAGAACCGAGGATCTTGAGACAGCTCTAATGTAAGTTCTCTGTTCATTTTCACAGATTAGCAGACAGTCATGTGTATTGATTTTGAGACCATAATGATTAAAATGATGCCAAAGTTCTGTATAACATAAGCTTGCTTACTGTATTATTTTCTTTTAATTTCACAGTGTGTTATGTTCACCATCCAGGTATAAGCATAATGCTAATGTATCATAATTAGACTATAGTCTATAGCAGTGTTTCTCAAACTTTTTCAGCCCAAGGACCACTTTATCTTCCAATTTTTTTCTGAGGACCACCTAACAGAATCCCACTCTAACACGCCCCCAAAAAACAACAGAATCGGAAGGATAAGCTAAATTTAAGTTTAATATGCAACTGTTTCAAGTCAAAAACGAATTATTCAAACACAAATGCAAATGATATGATCAGAAATTATTATATGAATTTTATTTCATTTGAAAAAGTAAATGTGAAATGAGCTGCAGCTTAATATGAACAACAAACTGCACATGTGAAAAAAACAAAACTGCAATTAAACATACTGTAACAGCCTAGGTCCCACTTAATGTCATTCCAAAGAGCCATTAGTTTAAAACTGAGGTGGTGAGTATAGGAAGTCTATGGTTGTAACTATGGTAACAATAAAATGCTGAAAAAAATACGTACCTAGACCAAAAAACTAGTTGAGGATAAAGTCGTTAAAATTGGGCAATTCCAGCGTTATGGACGTGACATTTGCAGTCAAAACTTGAAAATATAAATTCACAGAAAATGCATTTAATACCAATATATTGAGACGTCTGTTTATATATCCATAGGCTACTCCCTTAATAAAGGAGTCAAGACATTAGAAAAATATCAGTCTACACATGCGTTTTATATTTAATATGAGGGAAATACACATCTGACGTGACACAAAAAATCTTTAACTTTTAGGTGGCAAAATATTTTTTAGTAATTCTATGAATTGCACTGCGTAAACCAAAAGTAATATACCCACCGGATGAAGAAGGGTCGGCCTCCACAGAACATAAAATCTTCTTTTTATTTTATTTTTCATGTTCGCATTTATGAGGAAAAAAACAATGTTACGGACGTGACAGTTCTCCATTACATGACCGCTCTGAAAGCGACTTTAAAACTTTCACAGAGACCAAACAGAAAGCACAAAGCCTTTCTTTAAAGTGAATTTCGTTTTTTATTAATTGTATCTTAATTTTAATCAATGTTTCATCAACCAATTTCCTGGATTTAATAAATAAGAAGAAAATATAGTAGAAAATAGATAATCATGACACGAAGGCGCCAGCGAGTGAACTGGACTCTCGTCTCATAAATGAACCGAAACTCAGCGTAAGGTAGGCTAGGCTACTTGCCTCACAGACCTGAGAAATATATAGAAAGCTTGAAATGTCTACTTTTAAACAGAACAATTCAAAACGAAAGAAAACAGACTGCTCTCTGCTTTTGTCATCCGTATGAAATCTCTGGCGCGTTCACTACTGCGAAGATCGCGAGTCAGCATCGTTCTTCATCTTTGCAGTCGACACAGAAAACACTTGTTTATTAATAAACAATTAAAATGTATCCTTGCTATAGGCCTATTTGACATATTCATATCATTACTTTTGTCGGTTCTTTGTGACAGCTTTTAGATGCTTTATTGGCAGCGCCACCCACATGTTGAACGCGTCACACCGCATCAGCACCGAAAACATGATTATTTTAAAAAGAAATCTAAAATCAAAAATCGTGATACGAACCGAATCGTAGGTTTGGTCTATCTATCGTTACAGCCCTAGTAAGATGAGAAAGCAGGAGTTTATGGTTGTAAAAAAACAATGACTATCTGAACATCTTTGCCAAGCGCAAACCAGAAGTAATCAATAAATTATCGGGGAGGTTCATGCCTTTTTTCACAAACATTTTGGAGGGTTATAGAAAAATGTATTGCTGGCGAAGGGAGGGTCATGTATTTTTTTACTACAGATCTCAAAACTCCTCCGGTAGCCCCTTAAATAAAAAATTAACAGTCCCTTAAATAAGTGACGATTTTATAAACACTTGCCTAGTTTAGGTCATCTTTTCGCGGACCACTAGGGGGCGATGGCGGACCACTAGTGGTCCGCGGACCACACTTTAAGAATTACTGGTCTATAGCCATAGCTGTTCTTGACTGTGGCGCATGCTTATTATTACGCAGCTCTCAGGAATACTTGATTCTGATTGGTCAGTTTCAACATTGAGTGGTTACTTATGCTAAATATTTGACATGCCATTGTCCATGGCAACATACCAATGCTACTTTAATATCATGCAAAGCTTCACCCCATCAGGGTTTATTTTGCGATAATGACCAGTGGCTGTACATTATCCGTTACATAATCACCTGTGTACAAAATGTATCATTTCCTAGAATGTTTTTGTGTAGTTTCTCCTTTATATATAGTACATTCAAATGTTTGGGGTTGGTAAGATTAACTTTTTAAGTCTCTTATGCTCACCAAGGCTTTGTTTATTTGATGAAAAACACAGTAAAACAGTAATATTGTGAAATATTATTACAATAAAAAACTGTTTTCCATTTTAATATATTTTAAAATGTAATGTGATTCAAAGCTGAATTTTCAGCATCATTACTCCAGCAGTGTCACATGATCATATCTCCTTTCTTTTTATTATCAATGTTGAAAACCATTGTGCTGCTTAATATCAATATTTTATAAAATTATAAATGTCTTTAATGCAATTTAATGCATCCTTGCTAATTAATTCCTTTCAAAAAAAAAAAAAAAAAAAAAATCTTACTGACTCCAAACTTTTGAACCGTAGTGTTGTTTCCTCTGTGGATATTGGGGTACATGAGTGTATGCATATGTGATATAATATGTGAATATTAGTATAGGAACCGATGTATGATTATGATGATATGTGACCCTGGATCACAAAACCAGTCACAAGTCACACGGGTATATTTGTGGCAAATTGGCAATAGCCAACAATACATTGTATGGGTCAAAATTATAGATTTCATTAGGATATTAAGTAAAGATCATGTTCCATGAAGATATTTTGTAAATTTCCTACCATTAATATATGGTATATATGCACACTGAAGAAGGCACACGCCGAAACGCGTCTGTGCAAATAAAAATATATTTAAGCATAGTGCGGCCTCTCTCCCACTTTATGTATTATAATTATCTAGGCCAGCACTCTTAAAGTTGATAATTATACACACTGAGTGAAGCCTGCTCCTATCCACATCTACCATTAATATATAAAACATTTATTTTTGTGAGTGAATGCAGCACAATCGTGCACATAAATGGACAACTTTAAAAGCGATTTTCTCAATGTTTAGATTTTTTTGCACCCTCAGATTCCAGATTTTCAAATAGTTGTATCTCGGCCAAATATTGTTCTATCCTAACAAACCATAAATCAATGGAAAGCTTATGTATTCAGCTTTCAGATGATGTACAAATCTCAATTTAAAAAAATTGACCCATGTGACTGGTTTTGTGGTCCAGGGTCAGATATATGAATGACTATGGAAAAATGAGGATAATGATGTGACTTCCTGTCCGCAGATCTCTGAAGGAGACCGCAGCTGGCAGAGAAAGAGAGCTGGATGTTCTGAGGAGGAAGTTGTCAGACTCTGAAAAAGAAATGGGTGCCGTGATGAAAGTCAAAAATGCCTCGTTGCAAGAGAACGATCAGCTGAAGGATGACCTTGACAAAGCACATTTGGAAAATCAGGTACCAAACTTTTACTCAAGGGCATTCCAATAAATGAGGTAACAAGACGTCCAACTTTCTTTCTTTCTTTCTTTCAGACTCTACAGCTCAAGCTGGATGAAGCTAATGAGGAATTAGAAGACTTGCAGAGAAAAGTACAAGATCACGTTTCTGACATTTCACGCACTGAAGATCTTTTGTCTGCTAAGGTAAAGTCCCTCAAACTAAAAAGCTAAATGGATGACAAGCATGCTCTATGGCTAAAGGTGAATTCGAGTGTTATGTTGTCATTGGCATAGTTATAATCTGTTTTGTTTGTTCTTGTTTTTTTGCCCTTAAGGAGCGCGAGTGCAGGGAACTGCAAGAGTCTCGAAGGAAAGCGTCTCTTCAGCTGGAAAGCTGGGAGGCACAGGCCCGGCATGCTGAAACCACTGTCATCGAACTCCGTCTTGAGCTTCACAACTCTAACTTAGAGATACTTCGACTCAAAGAAAGAGCAGATAGCCTGGAGAGCAGCTTGCAACAGGTCACTTGGTCATCATGATGTTGGTGGTTAAAAGGATAATTCACTTTTGGGTGAACTATCCCTTTAATATGCAGGAGATTCTCAACTCAACCGACATGCACACTACAAGACTTAAGCTTTTTGAAGTCTCAGATCATTGCAAACCCACAGCCAGAGGTGTAAAGCCCAGGGGTCAGAATGTAAAAGTCCTGCCATATGTTTATTCCAGCCATGAACTCAGCCAGCTGATTTCACTCATATCTCCTGGCTGAAAAGCTGTGCTAATTAGCAAATCCAGGTGATTTAAACAAAATACTGAGGAGGACTTTTACTTTCTGAACCTGGACTTGCCCACAGCATGTGTCTGTCGCTAATGCTCTTCAGTCCGCTAGTGTGCACGTGGCTTTAGTCACCTCAATCTCTCATAAATTGTGATTTGTTGCTGTGTCCAGGCACTGAGTGCAGAGCGGAGCTGTAATAGTCAGCTGTCTCAGCTGAACCGAAAGATGATTCACATGGAGGAAGATCTGCGTCAGGCCCAGACTGAGCGCACACAGATGCAGACCGACCTGGAAAAAACACGAGAGCTCTGCGTCAAACTGGACGCAGGCAAAGAGAATGTGAGTGCTCAGATTGGTTTATATCGGTCTGCCAGTAAAACTGTAACACAAGCAGGATTAGAAGAAATGTTATTCAGCATTCAGAAAAGTTAAAGTTATGTTTCCCCTTGGTTCGACAAAATTGCCTTTGGGAAACAAAACAGGGACAAACTGAAATTGAAGTGAGATGTAAATAATGTAAATGTTCTGATCCACACAGGTGCAGCGTGAGCTGGAGTCAAGCCGCTCTGAGGCGGAGCTGTTACAGAAGCAGCTGACCGGTGAACGTCTGTCTGTTCAGACTTTGGAGAGCCTGCTGGTGTCCTCGCGAGAAATGGGGCTACAGAGGCAGCTCACCTCTCAGGAAAGACAGACAGATATACAAATTCTCAAGGACAAACTCAGCATGGCTGACAGCAAAGTGTGAGTGCACATACGACATTTCATGGAGCACAGGAGCTGTTTCTTGCCTTTCTCTCTGTCTTCATGTCCACTTTTTTGCTGTCTCTAGGAGTTCTCAGAGTAGGGAAGTGGCTCAGCTGAGGACACGATCCGCTCAGCTGGAGGCAGATCTCGAGATGACGAAGAGACACCTGTCTACTGAGCGCTTTGAAAGGTGAGACGCACACCTAAAGGGACCTATTGTATCCCTTTTACAAAGTCTTGATCATGCTTGAATGTTCAAAAAACAGATTATCTTTCACTGTGTGCGCTCAGTCTGGGCCTGACGCAGATCTTCCTCCATTACCCCTTTTCCACCAAGGCAGTGCTGGTGCCGGTTCGGAGCCGGTGCCTACTCGCGAACCAGTTCTTTGTGTTTCGACAGCCAAAGAACCGGTTCTCGGCCAGGAAAATTGGTTCCAAAGCGGCACCAACTCTTTGCTGGACTAGAACCGTTCTTTTACCACGTCATGCTTACGTCGGGGGCTGGGGGCGGGGTTATTGTCAAACTTCTTCTGGAACGTAACCTCCGTCTATAGTAATCCAGACGAGCAGCACAAATGTGTTCTAAACATCGTCTTCTGACCCCAATATAGGATCGCAAAGCCAGGAGAAACATTTGCAGAAAGACGATGTAGTCCAACATTGTAATTGTTATGCTTGAAGTTGGGAAAGCTACGTATGGCAACGTACACAGTGACGTAACGACGTCGTTCGCTGGGCTGTCTAGTCAGTGGAAAAACAAACAGGTTCTGAGAAGGTTCGCAAGTTGAACCAACTTTGAACCAGCACCAGTTCCGAACCAGTTCTTTTTTGGTGGAAAAGGGGTACATGTGAATCATCTTTCAGTTCAGCTGAGACAGCTATTTGACATTGTTGCAGCACCTCTCTTCTCAGTCTGTCAGTAACGCCTTGTTTAGTTCCTGTCTCTATTAAGCTCCTCCTTCTGAAAAGCACTTTGTGCTCTGATTGGGCGGCTGAATCAGTGTGTTGTGATTGGTCAACCATTTTGAGCATGTTTGTGAAATGTCACGCTCCTTACCATAGCTACGAGTTTCAGCACACTATGCAACTCAACCAGGCCTCGCCACCTTTTTTGCGTATGTCTTTGGCGGGAATTAATGAGGAATACAGTGACATGTATGTTCTCGGAAGAAAACTCAAAACTACAATCGAGGCGTTTCAGGGAGTTCAGAAACAGTGCGCATTGATATAGAGAATAACTCCCTTTGGAGTGACTTTGTGCTTTGTAACTTTGCAGACCTTTTTCATGCTCACACAGCAAACATTACACACTAAAGCATTATAGGACCTCTTTAAAGGGATTGTGAAAATTCTGTCATTATTTACTCATCCTCATGTTTTTCCAGTTCCGGTATTGAATATATTTATTTCTTTGTGGTTTGAACAATGAAGACTAAGGATTTGAATGTCCACTCTATGTTTGTCTCTCTCTCTCTCTCTCTCTTTATATCAGGGAGCGGGCAGTACAGGAGCTGCGCAGGCAGGGTCTCTCAGCTGTTTCTCCCGTCCTCTCCTCCACTATGCGCTCCTCATCCACTTCCCGCCATCGGTCTCTGAGTCCTCAAAGATCATGGTCTCCAGAACGCTCTCATCACGGCACACCTGACCCACTGCTTATGTCCCACTACCCTGACAGGTGCGCTCCAGTGGCAGATTTGTCATTCTAGGTTTAAGTAAATGAACAACTGGTTGTTATATTCAGGTAATTATGATATGTTTATGCTTTAACAGGAATCTGACTTTCAGGGACCTTTATGACTGAGAAGATCTGAATCCTCCAATCATCCATGTTTTGGCTGGGATCACTAACTTCATATGCTTATGTCTTGGATTCTCTCTGAAGACAATCAACAGACTCTGATCTTATAAGATTTACTGTGATGTCATGTTTTTAATAAATCAGACTTTTCTTACTATAATTTTTACTGTTTTGCTGAAACTGACATTGATGCACACAGAGTTAATGTTGTAAATAGTTTTGGAGTGGTTTGATGATAAGGGATTTTCCATATTTACGCATATTTCTACAAAAATGTGATTCTGCTTGATTGATTTTTAATAGATTTTTTTATTTATTCAGTGTCGCCAGACGACCTCTAGAATAATAAAATCTCTATTTTCGTGTTATTTGTTGTGATAGTGGCAATGCTAGTCGTCGTCTTTATAATCCCTGCAGTTAAAACATAAATAACAAGCAAGAAAGAAAAGCTCATTAGAAGAAGCGCACCTGTACATCTCAGCGCGTCATGTGTCGTCATCATGTGGGTGTGGCCAATCAAGTGAGCTCACTAGTTTCGTTCAGTCTCGTGAGCTGCGCGAGTGTTTTTGATGATCTTAGCGCAGGTGCGCGCTTCTGCATCTCCATTCCACAGAGGTAAGACATCCTTTTATGAGGCTGCTGTGGTTATTTTCTGTTCATATCAATCCTCTTCGCGGCTAATAGGCATGATAGTTTGGTGGGTTGTTTAAAAAAAAAAAAATAGACGCAGTCTGGAAAGAAACCAATTCAAGAAAACATCTTTGCGACGGCGATGTCCAACCATGAGATGATAAACTTGAAAAGTAACAGTCTCTCTCTCTCTCTCTCTCTCTCTCTCTCTATCTATCTATCTATCTCGTAGGTATGAATTGTATGCACTGTTGTATGTAGCCTAATGTAAAAACATTAGCAACTTTCAAAGCAACTTTAATTTTGTGCAAATGTTGTTCTCAGAGTAGATGTCTTTCTCTAAGCAAGGTAAAGGATAAGATAAAACCTTTTAGAGGATGTAAAGTCTAAGAAGGTCACCATCAAAGGTTAAAAATAATCTTTGAAATAGGCGATCAGAGATTTCAAAAGTCTAAATAAAGGTGCCCAATTCTGATTCTGAATGCACACTGTTCCTCTGATTCAGCTGATTATTTGATTCTGAAAAATTGAATTGAATTTGAATGAATAACTTTCTGTGCGTCAGACTCATGTTCAAGAGATGCACTTGTTATTAGGGTAGTGTGTTCAGTTCAGCACGGGTACATTATATAGTAGATCATTATACTGTAAGACACATGGTTACTGTACATGGCTTCAAATTTAGTGATTCCACTTTCTAATCTGTTTATATATGTTTCCTACAGCATTGTATATCTTATCACTACATATCAGTATCCTACAGAGATATTTATTGATCATTTCAGATGCTTGAATTGCTCCCTGCTGTTTATCAAGGGATCATGTTGTGATTGACCTCCTACGCTTGTATTAAAACAGGTGTGTGACGTTTGATAGGAAGTATGTCTAGCTCACGTTAAAGTAATTATAATCCAAAGGTCAGTACGTTTAGGATGAATGCAGCGTTTAGGAGGGGTCAGGTATATCTTCAAAACACAGTTAATGTTCAAGCAGATTAGTCACTCTATCTGTTGAGAAGTTAATGTTTGCAGAACGAGAACTAAACTGTCCTGAAAGGAAAAAAGATGAATGCAGAGCTTCAAGGATAAAAGTGAGTGAATAAAGCGTACAGGTTTTACAGGTCTAGTATTATATTAGGCTATAAATAATAATAAATAATAAAAAAGTGCTGATATAGATTGACCACAAAAGCAGTAGTGCCGTACTTGTACTTCTACAGGCTACCCAGGGAACACTCTCAGAACTTTGGCTTATGTTCTTAGCACAAAAACATGGAAACGTTTAAGTTGGACATTTTGATCTATCTAACGTTTTGTGAAGTCGTCATGAAACGGAAGTTGTGATAGTCTTTTCTTCCCTATAGTGTGACGTTTATCCGAGTGAAACAGCTTCTCAAACAAGAATAAATGTAGGGCGGGACTTGATTTTGTCCATGGGGAATTGATTGGCTGGTTGTGGTTTGCTATTGGTTGATCTCATGTGAGTGACAGGTTGCTCCGCCCTCACGCCAGTAAACACGTCATCAGAGAAGAGATGTAAGAGGGAGGGGAAGTTATTTTGATTAAAGATTATGAGGGGCAAATTCATTTAAAATTAATGATGTGCTCAGAGAAATCATTCATAATAAATATTGCAATATTCCATAAAAAAAAAAAAAAAAAGAATTGTCCAACTTGATTTCATGGTGAATTTAAACATTATTACTTACTGCTTGCTTCAGTTCAGAGAACATTCAAAAGTAATATTTCCATAATGTTTGTAAAGTGATCAAATGGAACATTTCCTTTAAATAATAATAAAAAAACTATGTATGAGAGTACTGTATATGCTAGCAGAAAATTATCAAAACATATTGTTGTTAGCTGGGTATATCCTATTATATTTCTCATAGCAACCTAAAAAAAGCATAAGAAAAGTTTGTCAAGGGATATTAATGAATTAACTGAATGTATCGCATGCTGTACAATGTACAAAGATGGGCTTGACTGCGTAGACTGCATTTCACCTGGGAAACGCAGTCCTTGAATTGACGCATTCATACCAAAAGAAAAGGAAAGGTCAAATCTGAAAGAAAGCAGAAGAAAAAACCTAGAGAAAGTGCGCCAGAGTGAGAGAGATGACATTTCTGGTGGAGTCTCAGGGTGTTGGGTTACATTAGGTCAAAACAACCGGTTGCCAACTACATTGTCTCCTCCTTTGGTTCCTCTTAAAGGATTCATTTAGCATCTTTATGAGCAGGCTGAAAGGTGGATTAAAACTTGTTGACATTCATTAATTGTGTAAGTTGTTGATTCAGAGCTTATTTTTGGAAAGGTCTTCTGGGAAACTCCTCCGGTGTCACCTGCACTGTTTGAACGTAAGCTAACCTCTGGGAGACAAACAAGATGGAAAGGAAATGATATCACACAAAGCTAAACAGTCTCTATGTAAGCAATAATGTGCGAGAAGCTGAATAAGTCACGGCTGAATGGCGTTGTTAGACACAACGCGACGCAAAGCCTCATGGATCTGAGGATAAAGTTCATCTCTGTGAAAAAGAAAGCCTGTAATACTCCAAATAGTCAGAGGCCTTTATCTTTGCAAGCACACATGTAAATATGTGAACAGGGACATTATGAACACGGTCCTGAACACTAAAACACTAAACTATGGTCATTTTTGACCAATATAAGCTCAGATCATGAAGCCTACTATCAGTCAGTTTGAAAAATAAACACAAAACCTTAATTGAAAGAAAATCAAAAATCATTTGGTGATAATATAGCATAACGAGAGATTTATAAGCAATTTTTTGCTGGATGGTCATTTTTGACTGGGAACACCACAAGTTGAAAAAAAAAATATATATATATCCAAAACATTTTGGGAAGTATATTTATACTTTGTGTGTAAAAAGTCAGTACATTTTAGTCCAATGCGATAATATAAAAATTTTCGGGGAAATGAAAATCCTCTGACCCCAACACAACATCAAGACTCTTTTATAAAGACCATTTACATGCTAGCAGAAATTTCCCACTTCCCACTCCTGAAGTCGTAATTACGAGATTCTCGCGTTCAAGTGCTTTGTTGTCGGAAAGAATATGAATCATGGAGGACGCAGGGTTAATTTTTGTCTATTTCTTAGGGAAATCTTATTAAAGCCAAAATGTACTGAACATATTTAGTCAACACAAGACATGTTTTGAATAAAATGTAGCGCTCCATTTGTTGGCAACCATTTAAACATTGCTTACGCTAGATCTAGATAGGTTGCTTACGATTCCAGTGTTTAAGTCAAATAAATGCTAATCTCCGATGTGTATAATAGATATAATTTACATCCAATGGTTATGTACATAAATAGGCTATACCTGACTAACACATGAGTTGACATTGTTGTGGGAAAAACTAATAAAACTAAACTAAACTTTCCTCCCAATATATTTAAAGTGTATAGCCCGCCCAACTCTGAAACTCGGGTAGCAAAATTATCTTTCCCAGTCATAAATAGGACTCGAGAGGCCAATTTCCAACTCGTATTTACCATAATTGTGTCGAGTGCACTTTGTGGGACTTTACTCAAGCATCTCAGCCTTATGCTTAGTTTTAAATCAGTTGTAGTGCACAAAACATAGTTGGCCACAGAGATATGCAAATACAGAAAAACACACCTGGCCTACATAAACCAGCAGTTTTCAATGTCAACACAGAGCTAAATGTGACGGGTCAAAGAACGAAATTACATTTCTAATCAAATTTACCGTGGCCAAGTCAGTGGTAAGAATGAGTACTACACAAAGGATTGGGATGTTTATTTGCATGCATCTGAACATTGATGGATCTGTTTTCAAATCAGTGTAAAAGTGAGTTAAAATCTTGGGTGTGTACAGAATCTAGAATATATTCACTGTAAAAAGGTATATACATAATACGGGATACCAACATTATAGCATAATAAACCTACAATATACACATTTTAAAGTACTTTAGCAAATATGTAAACGAAATGGGTGATGCAAATGTCCTTTAATTTTTCATTCTGTAAAACAAATGAACAGTTTATCATGTGGTGTTTACCAGTGGTTAAAGATTCAAGGTTTTGTCTCCAGGAGACATTTGTTGTTGTGTAAAAAACAATGGCCTATGGTTTTAATTCAACCTATTCATATTATAAACCACTATGAATGCTTTATGGTATTCAGATCAGAAAATAAACTGGAATTTTATTTAATTTTTCCGGCAATTATTAAGCAAATGATCACTTTAATATTTTAGGGGAAAAGCCACTTGCCTACTGTAATTATTAACTCCTACAGAGGAAAAACATATGCTTTAGTAAGGGATTTTACTAAAGATCGTTGAGGGACTTTCCTTGAGATCATTGCAATGCAAGAGTTGAGCAGGTCAAGAGGGTGTAAGCAAATATAGGGAAGGTGAAGAAAGTAATTTAGCAGTACAGTACATTGAAAGAACTGAATGACGATGGATATATCTACAAATAACCAATGAGAAGATCCCAGGCAGTTTTAAAACACATCTAATTTACTGCGCTCACATCCTGTTAGTACCAAACTCTTTGTTCCCTCACTCTCACTCTCACACACACACACAAACACACTCTCTCTCTCTCTCTATTTGCAGATGTCAGTGATCTAAAACTAAGGACTAAAGACCACAGCGGAAAAAGCCACAGAAGAAAACTAAGGAAGCTCTCAGACGAGGGAGAACGTTCTGCCTCAACGTAAAGCTGCTGGTAAGTTTAGAATAATTTACTATATAATGTTTTTGTTCGGTTTCATTTTTACAACCAATTCAGGTGCTTTACTATAAGAAAAATTGTATGATCAATAAGTTATGACAACATGTTTTTTTCCATTACTTTAACTCTTAATAATTTAACCAATTCCATTTTTTAAGTTATACAAAAAACTACTTTCCAACTAGGAAAGACTGAATAAAAAAAAGATGAGTTGAAATGACTTGCAGTAAGCGATTTCTGAGAAACGGTGTTGACATAAACACCCAATCAACACCTAAACAAATATTTTGTGAATATTTTCTAGTCGCCGGCGTTTGCATAGCATGTTCATTAATTTGGGGGTGGGGCAATGAAGGGACGGGTGTGTTTCTTTTGGGTGTCGATTTCAAATATCAAGTTCTTCTTTAGTGAAAGAATCTTTTTTAGTGTTCCTCAATAAGTCATTTATCTGATCAAAAACACAGTAAAAATAGTAACATTGTGAAATATTATTACAATATAAAATAAGTATTTTTAAATATATATATATATATATATATATTTTTTTTTTATATATATATATAGGCCTATATAATTTATTCCTGTGATGACAAAGCTGAATTTTCAGCATTATTACTCAGTAGCCAATACAGCCATATTTTGGCTCTTAAAATGCAAAACACATTGATATTTATGAATACGACCTGCGGGAAGAAAGCCGACTCTTGATGTTCTAGCCTTCCACTATTATTACATAACATTGATTTTTGATCTTTTGTTTAAACAGGAGTCTATTATCTGCCATTGTGTTGATCCTAATCCTGACTACTATATTGCATAAAGTGAATGTACAGCACTTTTGTCCTCCTCTGCACGCTCCGAAGCACATGGCATAAAGATTTTATATTAGACAGCAAGGACAACAGGGTTTATTGGTATTTCTGTCATTAGATTGTTTGGTTAAGGCCTGAGGACAGTAGTAGCAGGTGTGTGTGCATATGCTAACACAGACATTTACATAAATTGATTAAGTTTTTTTATAGAACCATCTCATGCTACGTTTCAGACACACACCCCAGAGAGCACAACAGGATAAAGTTACAGCAATGATAACAAACTGATGATTGTTTTCATTAGCATGGTTATCATCACTATTATTATTCATCATACTTATAGGATTAGGGACCTATTTCAACAAGTATTACAATTTGGCATAATTATTCACATGCTTGTTGAGGAGAGATGTGCTATTTCTTATAAGAGATACAATTTAAAATCTCCACCTGATGGATAATAAAAAAAGACACAGAGTGCGCTGCCGAAAGGGCTGCATCTTTTGCAGTTTGTGCTTGTCGTTTAATAATGAAACTTAGCAAACTTAGGCAGCTCCAGTAGTAAGATGAAAAGATTTATCTGAAACTCTGTTATGGGAACCATGTAGAAACCTTAAATAAACAATTTAATAATCAATTAAAAAGGAGCTTATACCTGCATGATATTACGCTGTACCCACATTGGACCAGCGGTTTGGAAAATGGATGGAGGCGCCATCTTCTGGCGAGAGGTGGGAATTCATTCAGTGTGACCCTCACAGTCCGTTATTGCTATTCTCTAGCCGTTTAGCGTACATTGGTTGTACACTTGTTATTGCGGTGCTTTATGGGATAGCATGAGGGCACTCGATAACATCCACTTTGGTTTCGGACACCACTACAAATGGCTGTTCCCTCAAATAGTGCTCAAATAGGGTATTAGGCCTGGGAGAAAAAAATCGATTCACCTAGCAATCGCATTTTTTTTTTATATTCTAAAATCGATTTGTTTTTTTTCCAGAATCGATATTAATTCAAATTCAATCGCTTTATTTTTGTCCTTGCTTGTAGATGAGGTTGACAGAAGTTAGCCACTTTCGTTCCAACAGAGGATGAAATGTGTCGTTATCTATGAGTGTTGAGTGACGTAATATCCCAAGAGGACGCGTGGAAGAGACGTGAGACTGAAAGCACTGAAAAGCCCTCGCGCTACTCATACGCTGAGGGAGAGATAAGACAATAGTGCTGCCCGATTCATCTTTAAAAGACTGTGATCTCGATTCAAACACCCACGCGATCTTTCAATTCGTCTGTCTATTAAACTTTGACAAAATCATATCGCGACATTCAAAGCTGTGTTGGCGCTGCCGCTGACCTGGTGAGAGTTGTCATGAAACAGCTTCACAAACAGTCTTTTCAACCTCATAGTATCATAATTTCTGTGATGCATGCAATAGTTAAAATTATCATAGAAGTACTTGGATAAAAATGTAAAGTTCAAATATGAACACTGATGTCTACGATCAAAATCAGCTTTTGATAGAAACTTGGTGCTTAAAATAACGCATTTATCTATTACATTGTTTCGCCACTAAGTGGCGACAAGTGACTGTTAAAAATGTATTTGTTATTGAATCATTTATTAAAGAGAATGTAGTACTATATGCTGCTTCTGAAATAACAGTCAGAAAGATGTGATTTGTTTTTGTAAATATGACATCCTATACATCATGTACAATTTGTATAAGTGTATGATTTAGCTTTTCCCGATGGTCTAGTGTTAAAACAATTGCAATATGGAATCGCAATACGTGTAGAATCGCAATTCTTAAAAAATTATAATAATCGCAATACATAATCGTATCGGCACCCAAGTATCGTGATAGTATCGAATCGGGAGATAGGTGTATCGTCCCAGCCCTATAGGGTATAAGGGGCGAGTTGCAACTGCACAACAATGCACTAAAGAACTACTTTGCTAGCACATACTGTATCAACACCTGATAAGTTTATTGATCTAATCTGTGAATGAAATACTGTAAGTGTAATGAACAGTAAATGTTAATGCTCTGACACGCCAAAGAATAAATCTGAGGGCATGTGTGTGAGAAAGCGCGTGGTTAATGAATTGTGAGAGCTTGAACAAGGGCTTGGTTTCCCAGGTTGCAGGTAGACACAATCTAGTGTTTACTAAAAATTGCGCCACCCTTGTGCATCGCTAAGCAACTGGTGTCCTGGCCAAAGTGAACTACTATTCTCTCCCCTTAGAAGTCACTGTATTACAAGTGGCCAGTGATTGTATCATAACACAAAGCCAATAGAAAGACACAGGAGATGTTTGCACAAACTATGGTTTGACAGTCAGACACGTCAAAGAGGATGAAAGCAGATGCTGGGC
The DNA here is from genome assembly GCA_021554675.1 of Leuciscus idus. Taxonomy (NCBI): domain Eukaryota; kingdom Metazoa; phylum Chordata; class Actinopteri; order Cypriniformes; family Leuciscidae; genus Leuciscus; species Leuciscus idus. Next base: position 18,728,079 of record CM038623.1, read on the forward strand.
GTCATCCAGTTTGCCAATATAAAAGCAAAGAGACCAGCACATGACTCTCTGTCTTTACATGTACGTCATCAAACTTGTGAGCAATAATCTGGGTTATATGATGTAGTGGTGAACAATTACATTCCATTTACCTTATCTTTTAAAAGTAGTAGATTCAGCTATTGACTCTGTACGAAGAAATTTTAAACTGGAAAAAAAGGAGCAGCTCTTTCCTTATTTGGACATTGAGGATTCTAACAAATGCTTAGACCAGGGCTCATCACCTTTGAACACAGGAAATTATGTACTAAAGTGCAAACAGAGTGCATCAGTTAACCGTGATCAGCTGATCTTTACTGCTGTAAACAAGATACTCTTCCACACAGTTTCTATTTAAAGTCTTGTTAGTAATTCCATTACTCCAGTCTGCACTGAGATTTATACGCTTTTTTTATTTTTTTTTTATTATATGATTTTCTCTTCTATTGTGGATCAACAGATTAAAAACATGGAATCCGGCCCTGGAGAAATGGACAAAAATGGAGAGGAACTCACAGGTTTGTGTTTGAATTCCTGATTTGAATACATTCACACATTTTCTTTTTAAGGATTTATTAATGAGAAATACATGCATTAGTGATTTTACTACGTTTAAGGGCTATTTTTAGACACAACATTAAGTGTCTAAAACTCCCTTAACCATAGTTAAATCACTGTAACCCAGTAGCCTTATAATAGAAGACACCAATATTGAACACATAATTAATAATAATAAAAATAAAATCAGACAGAACCAAATCTGACCTTACTTTACAAACAGATCTTCTCATGACATCATTAATCTCTGTTTCTGGAGATTCATGCAAATCAATCTTTCTTACTCCTGGTCTCTTCAACAGGAAGGAAGAAGTCCCGTTTTAAGCAGCTGAAGACGCGTCTCTTTGGGAAACTGAAGAAAAAGGAAAACGAAGGGCTGATTAAGCAAAGCCAGTCCGCTAGTGACATCACTGCTCCAGAGGGCATAAGGGAAGGCTACGACTCTGAAGACGAGTTTTCGTAAGTCGCTTGTATGTCAATAAATTAAAGTGGCCCTATTATGCTTATTCTTTCATGTTGTGTATAATATAGCTGTTTGTGAATGTAAAAGGTCTGCAAAGTTCACAATAAATGTTAATGTGTAAGTTATTACCTATATCGAGTCAGTAATTCCAGTCTTATTTCCTACACGAACTTACATAGGTTAAAAAAAAAAAAAAGCCAGTGCATAATGCCAGCCTATGGTCTGTATTGGCTGCCCTCGAACATCGTCTACTTTGACCCTCAAACACTAGTTGTAGCTGAGTTTGGATAAGTTTGGTTCATGTTATTCGCTTGTCGAGAAGACACTGTTTTCTGTGCTGCCAAAGCAAATCCACTTTGCAAGCACTTCCAAAGAATGAGGACTCAGACTGGGATTTATAGATCAGGAGCTAAAATTCAGATATGGTAATGGGCGTTTCACAACAGACTGGGCCATCTGACCAATCAGAGCAGAGTAAGCTTCAGACAGTTATTTTTTATTTCAACCTTGGATGCATGTAAATCTATTGTAGAAGACATTCAAAACAAAATTAGGAACCTTCAAAACAGCATAATAAGGGCACTTTAACATCAAAGAGCTGTCCTGCTGGTTTACTAATCTGATTAAATTGGTTATTTGTACACTATATTGCACTGTAGTGTGTGGGGGTGTATGCATGTATAAAACCTAATATATATATATATATATATATATATATATAGTACAACAATGGTACAATATATAGAATATATACTATTTCATATAACCAATAACAACATTAAGTACAATATCTATGTTATTATACAGATATTGTACTGATGTTTTAGTACAGATATTCTACTGAAACTAAAATAAAACAATGAACCTATTGAATCTGATCCGCAGGTACCCACAGTGTCTGAGCTCCAGGGCGCTGTCTCACGATAGCATCTTCTTTACCGATCAGACCCAGTCCACAGAACCGACACGCGTTCTTTCACAAGAGAACGTTCATGGCAAAATTAAGGCCTTACAAGTAAGGGAATGTTCTTTGTGGAGAAACCAACAGCTTGCAAATGTTTTTGTTAGAAAAAGACAGCAGATCATTTGAACTACTCTTATTGTGCTACAGCAGTGTGCTTTGTTCAACTTTAATTTGAGTGAGGCCGGGGTTCATTAAATAGCAAGTGGTTTATATTTTGTTCCGGCAGTTGAAACTACAGCAACAGAACTTACATCTAGGTCCTCCTCCAATGTTGATTCCTGGCAAACGCACAGAGGACTCAGGAACCACTTCAGAGGATGATGGTTTACCGTGCAGTCCACCGGAGACGTCCTTCCACGAGCGAGTGAAGCATAGAGCCGTTTATAAGGTAACAGAACAATAGAGATGGAAAGTTTAGGTACACTTAAAACATAACAGAGACATTTGCTACTACTTTAACTTTGACCTTATTAATGGAATCCAAATGCCATTTTTCTTACAGTATCCCGAATCTCAGAAACATCTGAGCTCTCTGAGTTTAGCAGGAACGGGAAGTGAAGAAGAAGAACAGGTAATATTCATGAATAATAATAATACGTAATATTGACACACCACATTATTCAAAACAATCTTTGCGAATAAACATTTACAAAGAAAAATGTGGCATTTATACATTATTTGATGGTAAATATTGTCTCACTCAGGGTGATCCTTTCCAGCCATCATCAAGGCCTCTATCCCCAGTCTCCAAACCGTCCCCTCAGCCAATCATCTCCCCCACCTCCGCCTCGACGACACCCACTTCTGGAGTTGACTTCAGTAGCCCTGCATGTTACATGGCCAGTTTGGATAACTCGGCTGCCCGCCATCGCATGTCAGTCAAACCGAGGAAACAAAGAGCCAGCACAAGGGGAAACAGAGTGCCAACGGTAAGACAGTGGGGGGGATACAATGTATATGCCTCAGCTTCACATCAAGCTGTATGTATAAATAGATTTAAAGAGCATAAAGTAGTTTAAATAGAATTAATGTAACAAAGTTACACTGGATGTGTTAAAAAACTAGATCCCTCTCATTGTAATCAATGGCAGTGTGGACACTGGAAGTGCTTATTTTATTGATTTAGAATTATTTTATTTACAAATATGTGTTCATTTGATTCTTTATGTAACTAAACTAAAGTTATACAATTATTTTGCCATTTAAAAAAAACTCCCATTTAAAGTAGGATTTTATTTTCAAAGGGTGTTAACTAAAACTCCTAAAGGTTTTCATTAATTGAAATAAAATAGAAATAGTAGATGAAAATCACTGATAACTGAAATCTGCAAAAAGTAATGAATACTTAATTATTACTAAACAGTTGGTTTAAACATAAAAAAATGTAAGGAATTTTGATCACTCTTTTCCAGGTATCTCTTTCTCCCAGGTATCGTTCAGAAAGCATCAGTGATCTGGACAACGTTCTGTCTGAGGAGGATGATGATGATGATGGCACCATGACGTTCACAGAGACAGAGCAACGTCGTTTGTCTTCCTCTCCGTCTTCGGACCTAATAGAGAAGCCCATCTCTCCAGAACCTGCAGAGACATCTCCTGCAAAGTCAGTGCAGAACCAGGAGGAGAACCCCAACAAAACTGAAATTAATTTCCCATCTCTGGGTGTTGAAATCCTAAAGTTGGAAGCGTCTCCTGAATCTGAGGGCAAAGTCACCACAAATCCTCTTTATTTGCAGCCATTGTCCTTTGGCTTGACCTCAAGCTCCTCGGGTCCACCGTCACCATCAGGACTTCCAGAATCTACACAACCATCAAGAGCAATAGAGTCATTAAGAGCCCATTCACCTATCCAGAGACATGATCCGAATGATATCCAGATTCAGACGAGTGAGAATCTTGTGTGTGGAACAAATACAAAGGAAAGCCCCCAGGAGGAGGCATCATTTAGACAAATTCCTGTACCTCTGCCTCGCATCAAAAATCCGAAAATGGAAATGAGCCCTACGCCTCCAAAAGGAGCCATGGAGGCCTCAACAAAACCTTTCATTGCATCTGTAAAGCATCACTCCAAAACAACAAGTGAGACTGTGACAAAGCAGAATGAGGGGCATTTGAAAGGTACTCCAGGAATCAAGACTCAATCCAACAAACCCAACCTAGAGCCGCAGAAAGATGAAGCAAGAGAAACGAAACCAACAGAGTCTCAGAATCTCCTCCATCAAACACAAGACACAAAGAGTTTTCGTAGAGAAGTAACACCTCCTATTATGTCCAAACCAACAACAGGAACCAATCTTAAGACTGATATTGCTACAGAGCACGTGGAAACAGAGAAACTAGAGGAACCTGAAGACAGAAAACAGAAGAATACTTTTGGGGTGCAGCTCCGCACAACCTCTCTGTCGCTGAAATATCGCTCTGAGGTTTCCAAAATTAAAGATGAAACCAAACGGTACAGTTTAGAGTCTAATGCAGTGCTAGCTGACTCAGAAGAGCATGCTGGGAAAGCAGAAACCTTCAGAAATACGTGTGATGGCAATTCAAAGAGTAAACAGTGTGTTCCCAAAAAACAAGATTCACAGAGCCTGGAGTTTCAGCTTGCTGCCCAAGACAGTGAGTGTAAATGTCTTTCTTCTTTCTGTTGAACTATATCAAATATGGTATCTGTTTGTTGAATTGGTTCAATCGATTTTTTTTTTTTTCAAGAAAATGGTCATACAATTAAACTAAATATAAAAGGAACTGGATATTTGAAATAGGGTTATTATAGTTAAAGTGCCCCTATTATGCTTTTTTGAATATTACCTTTCATTTAGTGTGTAGTACAGTTGTCTGTACAAATGTCTATAAAGTTTTAAAGCTCAAAGTGCACTCAAATAAAGTTATTGTCTCCTAAAAAAAAGAATCGATTCTGAACTGCTAAACCGAGTATCAGCAATTGCAGTCTCACTCCTGTTACATACCTACATAGTAATGTAACAAATTTGCATAATGTCCGCTTATAGTCTTCACTGGCTGCCCGCGATAAATGTTTGAGGCTCAACAAACTGGGCCATCTGACCAATCAGAGCAGAGTAGACCAATCATAACAGACTGAACCATCTGACCAATCAGAGCAGAGTAGACCAATCATAACAGACTGGGCCATCTGACCAATCAGAGCAGAGTAGACCAATCATAACAGACTGAACCATCTGACCAATCAGAGCAGAGTAGACCAATCATAACAGACTGAACCATCTGACCAATCAGAGCAGAGTAGACCAATCATAACAGACTGAACCATCTGACCAATCAGAGCAGAGTAGACCAATCATAAAAGACCGGGCCATCTGACCAATCAGAGCAGAGTAGACCAATCATAACAGACTGAACCATCTGACCAATCAGAGCAGAGTAGACCAATCATAACAGACTGGGCCATCTGACCAATCAGAGCGGAGTAGACCAATCATAACAGACTGAACCATCTGACCAATCAGAGCAGAGTAGACCAATCATAACAGACTGAACCATCTGACCAATCAGAGCAGAGTAGACCAATCATAACAGACTGGGCCATCTGACCAATCAGAGTGGAGTAGCTCTTAGAAAGGAGGGGTTTATAGAGACTGAATCTTAGAACAAACTTTCAAAAAAGGTTTTCAAAGTTTTCAAACTCTTTGAGAAATGAGGTGATGTGAAATGTATATTATGAGAAATGATTATGTTAAATTATGTTTTTTTGACCTTGGATGCAGGTAAACCGATTGTAGGAAACCTCCAAAACAAAATGAGGAACCTTTAATATAGCATAATAGGGGCACATTAAATAAAACAATTAAAAAAAAATGTTACTTAAAAAAATAAATGTTATATATAAAAATATATATATAAAAACTCTCAGCTAGTTGCCAAGGCAACCTTTCTCATTTTCATTTAGTTTTACTTGATGTACTTTTTACTAAAATCAAAATTAAAACATAAAATATAAGAATAAAAACTAATTGAAATTATTATTACAATTAAAAAAATAAATAATTTAATTAAAATATTTTATGAACTTAAGTGTTCCCAGATAAATACCATTCTGACTTTTTCTTTGCTATTTGTAATCTGACAGTAATATAAAACTATATATTAAACTTTATATAAAAAAAAAAACTAAAAACATAAAAACAATCTGAGATTGTTAATACCAAAATAATAGACTGCCGTGGAAAAACAGCAGTGTCAATCAAAATTTATCAAAAGAAGTAAAAATTATTACTGAGTCATTTCATAACACAGAAAACAAAGTTAAATGTACAATTCAATTCTTTCTAAAATTGAGTTGGTTTTTTTACAGCTAGAAGACCATCTATCCAGAATACATCAGGAACAACTAAAGAATCTGTGCCTGAGCCAGGCTGGAAGAGTCTAGCCAGAGAGAAGACCAGGGCTTACCAGCCCTTCTCCAGCAGACTGGCCACAAATCACTCACCAGTCCACCCTTCACCTCCACCAGCACCTCCTGCACAGCCTCCCAAACCATCCGTACAGCCTAAAACACAACCACTAACCACCGCCGCGCTTCATCCTCTGAAAACACAGCACACACTGAACACACCAATTCAGCCGGCCTCACAGAGACCTACTGCTAAACCAGCACTTAGTGGAACAAAAGACAAGCAGGTAACATGGCTGGAGAGAACAGAACACATCTCTCTCTCTCTCTATATATATATACTGAAAAATTAAGGAAAAAATTTAAAGATATTGGTAATATTCTGATAGGACATATTCCATTGAGTTTACAAACAATTCCTTTAAACCTAGAACACAATGCAATGCACAAATAAAAATATATCAATCTATCCCTCATGAATGCTAACTGAAAGAAAATATTATTTAGTTTAACCGAGAGACTACACAGAATATTTAATATGATCTATATTTTAAATAATTATTCATATATATAAATAATGTAGATAAATAATATTAAATGTATATCTACACGTCTCTATAGATGCTAGATATATATTAACTGAAATTAAAAAAATTAAATGTGTGTATATATATATATATATATACACACACACACACACACACACATATATATATATATATATATATATACATATATACACACACACATATTAATTAAATGAAATGCATATAAATGAAAAAATATAAAGTATAGATTATATTATTCTGTGTAGTCTCTAAATTAATTTAAGGTCATTAAGATGCATCCAATACAATTTAATTATTTCTTTACTCTTTGCAGGACAATGGTAGGAACTGTACACCAGACGATTACACCACAAAGAGAGCAGCAGCCTCCAACAAGATGGATGGGAACGCAAAACCCGTCCCACCTAACACAGAAAGTAAGCCACTGCTTTGACTGTCATTTTGCTGTTCTTCAGAGCTTCATCATTTGATGTAGACGTTGATGTGCATCTCCGTGTTCCTCTGCAATAGCACTTACCGTCACATCTGAGCTTCCAGCAACATCAGCATCATCATCATCGCCACCAGACGTCTCTCAGCAGCAACAGCCACGATCAGATGGAGCGCAGCCGTCCTGGATGGAGCTCGCCAAGAGGAAGTCTTTAGCATGGAGTGACAAAACTTTAGAATGAAGACGAGACAATCGACCAGAGACATTCAGTGATGGACTTATGAAGTGATGCAATACCCAATGTTACAGCGAATGAATGTATAGCTGTGTGCGTGAGATTGAGTGAGTGATGAATTGTTATCTCTTGTATGCTAATATATTGTATAATTATAACTAATTTGCATTAGTAAGATGTTACTCAACAGATTTACAGAAATGTTTGTAATTAATCAAGCATTGTTATTTACATAGTAATTATGAATGAAGAACATGTATATCTATAGTTTGTCCACGTTTTTATAGTAGGCTATGTTACATTAAAACAGCTGATTCCCGATACAGAGATAATAAACTTAAACAGTGACTACTATGCTTAGTAGATACAGTGAGTCAATGGTATTGCATTATATAACAATATATCAAAGTGGCATTCATAAAATGCAATATTACATCAATACAAACTTGCCTTACTCCATGAGAACATGATGGTTACACTGCCCTCTGGTGGATACATCACCCCCTGACTACAAAAGTGTAAAATATTAATCCATGGCATGTTCATATTCCATTCAAATTAGGATTACACGTGGCAATTAGTTATAGTGAATATAGATAATTAGTGATTCTCAACATTCATTTCATAATTTTTCCACATCTCACCAACTCTTATTCTGATCTTATTTATATAAATACACATAAATACAATATATATATTTTTTACACATAATAAATAATATAAATGTGTAATCATCAAGCTAATGATGAACTTGGAAAGCTCTCGAACTGGGAGCAGGCCTGGAAGAGAAAAAGAAAAAACCTTGGTGTAAAGACAGCTAAAATTAAGAATATACAAAAGAGAAGCAAAAGAAGAAGGTGAGTTGAAAATAAGGAGTGGATCCGTCAGGCTGTTTGAAGTCGGGCATTGTATTGAGGCGTTATTGTGTCTGACGGCGAGCGATATAACGAAGATGAAGAAAGTGAGTGAGGGCTGAAGTTAATAATGCGTCGACCCCCCGTTGCTCCGACTCACCCTCTTCATCGTCTAATTGACCGGGCAGGATCCCCGGAGTCCTCTGTTATTATTTATTAACAATTCAAAGATAAATAATTCACGACTTTCAAAAGAAGCTTGCGGACAGAAACTCTTAATTGAGCTTTGGAAAGGAATGGTGAGGCCCTTGTCCTGATTTTTACACCTTCCTTTATTTCTTTCTTTTTGTCTTAACTTTATATCATACTAATGCATATTTATCTTACTTGCGGTGCAGTCACATTTAATGCTGTTCAGCGACCTACAGAAAGTTGCTTGGTTTGATAGTAACTTCCGTGTGAGCTGTAGGCCTACTTTATAAATCACTACATTGTTAACTAGACAGTGGCTTTTTTGACAGGGAAATTTCGCCGAGACTTTCTAATATGACCGCACCTTAAAGGGTATGTTTACACGACAATGATGTACTAAAAACCGACGACAACTGTCAAAATGATCCCCGTTCTGCGAATATGGCTGTATTATGCATGCCAGGCCAGTAATTGGCGATGTCACTTTGTCAAGAAACACCCCGCGAACCCATTGACACATTAAAAGTGACAATACAATTTTTGGGGGGAATATTGCGGTTTATTATAAATGACTTATGTGCACACACACTCACACACACATATATATAACTTTTTTTTTTTTTTTCATGTGCCTTCAAAGTAATCTTTCCCTCCCTCTTGTAACGACTTCTCTGATGACGTGTTTACAGGCGCGAGGGCGGGGCAACCTGTCACTCACATGAGATCCACCAATAGCAAACCACAAACATCCAACAAAACCAATCAATTCCTGATGGACAAAATCAAGTCCCATCCTACATGTTTTTCTTGTTCGAGATGCTGTTTTACTTGGATACGTCACAATAGGTAAAAGACACTTGACTTCTTTTCTTTCAAAGCTTGGAGATCATGTGTCTGTGTTCTGCGGTTATAAGATAATAAAATATTTTGGTAACACTTTACAATAAGGTTCTTTAGTTAAAATTGATGAATGTATTAACTAACATGAACTAACCATGAGCAATCCATTCGTTACTGTATTTGTTAATCTTTGTTAACGTTAGTTTATAAAAATACAGCTGTTCATTGTTTGTTCATGTTAGTTCAGAATGCATTAACTAATGTTAACAAGATTTTAATAAAGTACTAGTAAATGATGAAATTAACATTAATAAAGATTAACAAATGCTGTATACGTGCAGTTCATTATTAGTTCATGTTAACTAATGTAAACTAATGAACCTTATTGTAAAGTGTTACCAATATTTTAAACAGTCATAATTGCAAATAATTGACCAATTTTAAAATGTAACGCATAGCAATGCTAAAAAACACTTTGAACACCTTAGCAATCTTATACTGCGTCTACACAGTTGCACAGCTAGAAGCTGTCTACACTAGACATGCATATTGTCAAAGTGACCATTGCAAATCAATTTGTCCATCCTATGAGAAGTGTCGCGAGTGCTTGGAGTAGGTCATAAAGAGAACGAGGCATCGGTTTACTGCCGGGGATTTGTCACGTCGCGCCACATCCAGTGTAGACAGAGCCGCCATAACCTAATGTTAGGCCCCGGGGCTGAGAGGTTTTGTAGGCCCCCCATCCCCTCGATTTATAGAGTCTCATTTAAAAAAAGTTTAATATCTAGGTAATCTACATCACAGAATGCATTCATTTCTTTCGAGACCTACAACAGTGAGTTTTTTATATTGTTTTAAATTTTAATATTGTTATTAACATATCACTGAGCACATAAACACAAGACACTTTATTTAACAACCACACACAGCAACTAAATTTCAACTTTACGCAAATGAGAAGCGATTTTCGCGAGCGACAACCAATAGGAAAGAAGCCTTTCAGTGAAGCTCAGCTCCCGTCACCGTCTGGAGTCTCGAGTGCAGGCAAGACAGAAGAGTTCGAGGGCGATTTCACTGTTTTATATGATTTACTGTAACTAACCACAAACATGGATATAATAAAATGATGCATGGAAAATAAACTGTCGACAGTCTCAGTGAGTTTATGCTGGATTTAGTGCGTAAATCATTTTGTTTACAAATTAGACGCTTTGCAGTTGTTATATACATGTTAAAGATTTTATTTTGGATGTGTTCATTGTGATTATATTGGCTGGGTTTATAAAATTGAAAGGATCATTGCTTGGTACATTTGGAAACAAAGCTTGTCTATTTCTAAATGTAATCGCGTGCATCGCTATGGGCTGATGATACTGTCCGTGTGTTGAAAAAAACTTAGATTAAACACACTCGCAACAGACACACCCAAAAGCGGAGACGTTACAGCGTTGCCAGCGGCACTGAGCGGACTTTTGCCGCTGTAGCGCCGCGGGACCTCTAGACGCGCGTAAACGCGTCTTTGCACTGACTTAACATTGAAATCACTCGCGCCAGACGCACTATTCGCGTTTGGTGTGAACGCACCATAACAATAACATTAGAGCGACAGCACTACCAACGTCCACAAGCGACTAGCGACATACAGCGACAAAATCTGACAAGTTAAAACAATATGACCTTTTCAGCTCATCATGAACATGGTAGGCCCCTGAACTTGGGAGGCCCCTGGGCTTCAGCCCAGGTAAGCCCGTGCATTAATGCGGCCTTGAGACATCATCACTGATTATAATGGGTTCTATTGTCTTTTGTCGCATCGCGCCGCTCGCGTCCGGTGTAGACAGGGTGTTTCTACTCGACAACACTCTAGCATTGTGGCACCACTAAATTCTTCCAGAATAACATTTGATCAACTTTTAAAACATTTTGCACTTTACTTTTTTATTTTATTTTTTTATTCAACAGTCAACACTGTTAATTGTTTGTTTTAAATTATTTATGGCATAATGTAATTTACAGTAAACAGGGATCCGGCGGGATTAGCCCTCCTCTTATATTGACAAAACAAGAAAAGCTTGAAAATTCTGCCACAGGATTTTGAAATGATCTTATTTTAATTTTAAATGTCTCATGCTTATACAGCTTGCTAAGTTTGATCAACATGGTTCTTAAGGGCTTTGGATCATTAATAAACCAATCTTGATTCAAAGCAGCTAATGTTTAAAGTTTGCTTTTCACTGAAGTACAGTTTCTGCTGGGATATAATAAGTCAGAGAAACATCCCTCTGAAGGTCTTCTTTAGCTTGCTTCTCATCGGGGAATGGTTCATCAGAAGTTTTCAACAAGGTCCATAGAAATCTCCAGTTGCCACAATACTACATACAGAGCCTTTAATGATCGCTGCTCTGGGGGAGAGTGCAGATGGGAAGATAGTTTAACTTTATATTTGTATTTTTGAAGACATCACTGTAGACTTCGCTAAATCTAAAAGTACATCAAAGCTTCTAATGCAGCTTCTGCTAAACATTTGTCTGGTCCTTATTACCAATGTATCTAATGCCCGTGGGACACTGAAGAGTCTAAAAGGAAAAACAAACATGCGCCTTTAGCTAACAAATAACTGTTTATGCTGGTACAAATGAGCATTCAGGGTAAACAAATACTCTCGAATGCTAAAATAAAATTTTTTGGTGTCTTGTGACTGTGTAAATGATCAATAGCAATGGTTTATCTCAGATCAAAAGATTTTAGTCAGGTGTAACGATGAACTTTTTATTAATAAATGACTGGAACCAGTTTCCAACTTATTAATGGCGCTCTGCTTTTATGAGCACAGAACTGCACTGCTTCGCGAGTGGGTCCCGGTCCAAGGTGGAAACACCTCTCCAGAGACGCTGCATTTTGCTTGCTTGATCTATCCGAGTATATTCCGATCCATCTCTCGCATGCTGTAAAAGCAGATCTCCAAACCCGCTGAGAACCGGGTGAGTTTTGAAGCCCGGGCTGGTGAATAATAGAACAAAGAGAGAATGAGCCTTCTGAGGTTCCACTGCTCTTCAGGACCCCTCTGTTGCACGCAGGGGGGAAGAGGGTGGAAAGAGATCTGCCTTTTCATAATAGAATGAGCTGATGGGTGGAAAACAAATGCGAAAAAGACATATTATTGTATTATGTTCGGTTTCGATAACAGATGCCCACACATACACCTCGGGGATGATGGGTAAAACTTCATCCGAGAGGATGTTGTACGTTTTCTTGTATAGAAACAAAAGCCGTCTAGGGTTGAGTGAGATGTTCAGTCTATGTTCGTGAACATTTCGCTGTCGATAGTGTGCTTTTTATGTGGCCAAAAGATTTCCAAAAGATGTGTCATTATTTTGGTGACTTATAGTAAGACGTAGATGCTTTCGTAGCATCTCTAATTTCAAACTCAAAATGGCCTTAGGGTTGATAAGTTCAATTAGTTTTTTTTTCTTTTCTTTTTTTTACATTACAATAAATTTGATTCAAAACTCTGATTTGTTTGTTTTTGAATGTTACCGTTCAGAAGCTTGGGGTAGGTCAGAAGTCTCTTCTGCTCACCAAGGCTACGTTTATTTGTTCAAAAATACAGTAAAAACATTAATATTTTGAAATATTATTACAATTAAAAATAACTGATTTCTATTTTAATATACATTAAAATGTAATTTATTCCTGTGATGCAAAGCATTCATATGCATTCTAATATGAAGATTTGATGCTCAAGAAACATTTCTTATCATTATCAATGTTAAAAACAGTTGAGCTGCTTCATATTTTTTGGAAATCGCGATACATTTTTGTGGAAATCACAATACATTGCTGTAAATATTGCGAATTATATAATGAAAATTATTAAATTATTTCTTGTTTTCACTTAGTTTTTAGTGTAAACTATCTTTTTACTGTACTTTACTTCTTGCTTTAAGCATTTTGAATCTGACTGTCGACAATGGTTGTTTGGTTGAAACGTTGTTCCTCTGATTGAAAAGAAATCACAATTTCAGACAAATACATAAATATCGATATATATTTTGTGAGAAGGTTTACAAAAATATCAAGACATAATTTTTTTACAAACTACATCACCCAGTCTAACTGCCATCTGATCAGAGGGTTTGCACCAAACGGCCCCATGAATAATGTTCCAAGATGGGACAGAGTTGTGTGGTCCCGCGGGGCGCCCACTTACTTTGAGCAGAAGAGCGAACAGACTCTTTGGTCATCGCGTAGAGCGATTGAAGTCTTGGCAGCTTTGACGCTTCTTCTGCCCCGATGATTATACACTTCATTAGAGCTGTCAGTCATTTGGCTCCTGTGACGGAGCAGCACTACAGGGCCCCCTCAGGGCCTAATCAATGTAGCATCCCAAGGAACATGCCATTGAACAGATAACAGGGAGAGACACACGCTGTACGCCCTACCCAAATGTGCCCAGATGGCTGTCATTGATCACAACACTTCTATATCTTTGAGTATTTTATAGCAAGCTATTGCTTAATTTGGTTTTATTCAAAAACAACAATTCAACTCCAGGGCCTTACAGGGAAAGTTTGCAAACAATTTTTTTTTTAAAAATGCACAAACTGTGCTGTTAATTTACTCACCCTCAGGGCATCCGAGATGTAGGTGACTTTTTTTCTTCAGTTGAACAGTAAAGAAGTTTTTAGCTGAAAATGTGGTGATTTAATGCAAGTCAATGGCTGCTGTCACTTTGAGAGTCGAAAAAACATACAAAGGCTAAACAAAATCAATACCCGTGGCTCCTGACGATACATTGAGGTATTATGAAGCGATATGATCCGTCTGTGCAAGAAACTGAACATTATTTACAACATTAACTTACCTGTAATCCACAGCCTGGGCTAACGGTCTTGAACGCGTTCACGACAGTCTACAACGCGAGCTTCCTGTCGCATAATGGCGTTTGCGCGGGAGCTCAAACATTGAGAATCTGTGAAAAATCATTCCTCCTGATTGAGATCACGCATATATAGGTTTCTGCATCCAATAAGCACAAGTAAGTACAATTTTGAGGAACAATACAACATGCGCGTCCTCCCTCTCTCTTGTAAACAAACACAGCATCAGCTCACGTGTGTGTTTGCTCCCGCGCATACGTCATTATGCGACAGGAAGTTCGCGCTGCAGACTGTTGTGAACGCGCTCTGGACCGTTTGCCGAGGCTGTGGATTACAGGTGATAATGGTGTAAATTGTGTTCAGTTTCTTGAACAGACCGATTATTTCACTTCATAAGACCTCAATGAATCGTCAGAAGCCACGGGAATTAGTTTGTGATTTGCCATATGTTTTTTGAGCCTCAAAGTGATGGTAACGTTAGCTATTGACTTGCATTATATGACCACGATTTCAGCTAAAAACCTTCTTTACTGTTCAACTAAAAAAAAAAAAAAAAAAAAGAAGAAGTCTCCATCTTGGATGGACTTTAATTTTTGTTCAAAATGTCTACTTTTGTGTTTCACTTTCAACAAAAGAAAAAGTACAACAGGTTTGGAATGACATGAGGCAGATAAATAATGACAGAATTGACCTTTTTGGGTGAACTGTCCTTTTGCAAACCTTCTCAAATGTTAATTATTCATTAAGATATAACAAATGTTTGTTTTTGTTTTGTTTTGTTATGTCATGTTATGTTATTCATTCACCTGACCTAGTTTAACCTAATCTTCTCCTTTTTTTTTTTTATCCCAGCATGTACAAATCATGAGAAGCATGAAAAATAAATGGACAGATGGCCACCAATCTCCAACCTGAGTCCCTGGAACAATGAGATATCCTCCATATTGTGTTTCGCAATGCAAATACATCAGGAGAAAAAAAAAATAAGGCTAAATATAACAAAACAAAATAGACTTTGAAGAAATGTTCTGCAGACAGAGTTCCTTTCAACAATATACAGAGTGAGTGTTTCTCAGTACTTTGTGTTATTCAGAGCATTCCTCTAAATATTTTGAGAGAGTGAGTGGAGATGAAAAGAGCAGAAAACAATGAGTCCGCACCGTTGTTGTGGCGTCGGTAAACCCTGGCTCGTCTTGCCTTTGTGTCTGCTCCAGGGGTCCCGAAGACACCCGCACTGGATCCAGCAAAGACCAGAGAAATGTTCCCAAATATTTCTACGGGTGGGTCCGACTCCTAGTCAAATGTTTTGACCCAACCTCAGGTGGCATTTGTTATACATTAAAATATTTTAGTAAAACTACACTACTACCGTTCAAAAGAAAAGTTTCTTCTGCTCACCAAGGCTGCTGTTATTTGATTAGAAATATAGTAAAACCAGTAATAGTGTGAAATATTAATACAATTGAATTAAAATAACTTGTTTCTATTTGAAAATAATTTAAAATGTTATTTATTCCAGTGATGCAAAGTTGAATTTTCAGCATCATTACTCCAGTATTCAGTGTCACACGATCCTTCAGAAATCATTCTAATATGATGATTTGATGCTCAAGAAACATTTCTTATTAATATTAATGTTGAAAACAGTTGTGCTGCTTAATATTTAGATTATTCTTTGATGAATATAAAGTTAAAAAGAACAGCATTTATTTGATATAGAAATATTTTGCAACATTGTAAATGTCTTTACTGTCACTTCTGACCAGTTTATTAAATTCATTGTGAATAAAAATATTAATTTCTTTCAAAAGCTAAAAATAAAATAAAAATCAATAAAAACTGACCCCAAACTTTTGACTAGTGTATGTAGGCAAATATTTCGGCTTTTTTTTCTTTTCTTTTTTTCTATGCATTATTATATTGATGGGTATAAATGAATATCAGTAAACATCATTCTTCTTTGTTTATTTAGTGTTAGAAAACATGCGTTGATTATTTTTGACAAAGTTATTGCTCTTTTACTTTTTGTTCCATAAACATTAAGAGTAATTGCCTATAATGACTGTTTTGTTGAAATGATGGTTTTTCTAATTGGAAAAAAGACACAATTTGAAGCTATTTTAAAAGTATACATAATACAAATACAAGTTGTTAACAAGATCACAAAAGTATATTTATCTAAGTGGGACCTAGTAAAACATTTGACTAAGTTGTTATGAAGCAACTTAACTTTTAATTTTGTTTGTTTTTTCACATAACAGTGTGATATTGTTCCAAAGCAGCTTAACAATGAATAGAACCCACCAGTAAGCAAACTAGTGACCCTGGCACAGGAAGAACTCTTTAAGATGTTTGAACCTTTGACCTGATATCTATATTCACAGATCCAGGTTGAAAGTAATGCATGATCCCTTGGTTCCAGCTCGGGTTATGTTTGAAGCTGATGCCGCAGTAGCTTCAGAGTGAGAGGTGGAGATCTGATAAGAGTTCACGGCTCTGCCTGTGGGAGGATATCCATCTCTTATTCATAGATGATAGATCATATAGGCATCATTAAGATTGAGCTCAGGTGATATGGTCAGCCATGGGAGGAAGGAAATATTATTTAAGTGCCAAATATTTTGATCATGCTGAAAACCATTCAGTGGTTTCGATTGGCTTAGATGTTGGGGTGAATATCAGATCAAATATGACTTCTAGTATTGATAACATGAACTTTTCTGTTGGATTTTATAGGGATAGTCCACCCAGAAAATGAAAATCCTATCATCAGTTACTCACCCTCGTGTCATTCCAAATCTTTATGATTTTCTTTGTTTTGTGGAACGTTAAAGCAGAAATTTTGAAGAATGTCAGTATCCAAGCAGTTTTGGTTTCCCATTGACTTCCAGTATTTATAGACCAAAGTACAATTTGAATTGGCAACCAAAACTGTTTGGTTACCAACATGCTTCTTTTGTGTTCCACAGAATAAAGAAACTCATACAGGTTTGGAACAACATGAGGGTGAGTGATGACAGAATTTTCATTTTTCGGTGGACTATCCCTTTACAGCAATAAGACGCATTCAAATTCCTTTGTTGTGAGGTCAACAAGACATTTTATTTTATTAATTCAGCTAAAACCTCTTTTTTTTTTAAGTTGATGCTTGTATATGATGAATTCAAGCTTTGTGGAGACTGCAAACATTATATATTCATGTTCATGTAAGTACAGTAGTTCAAGTTCAAGAAGTTTATTTGGCATTTGCTCATCTTACACAGGGAAACAAATGCTTAAGTCAAGGCTCAAGTCACAGAAAGAAGTGCAGGACAATTAAGCATATTATAGACTTTTTCAAAAGATCAGATTCTTTATACCATGATTAATTTATCCATTTTAGGTGCTACTCTACAGTCTTCCACTTGAGGGTGCTGTGCATTGAAATGGAACAGGCAACAGAGAATGGTGAGTCAGAACCCTCTTGATTTTTATTGTATTTCAGGTCATATTTCCCTCAGAGAATTATTATGAAGCTCTATAGATTTTAAAAAAAGAAAAGAAAAAAAGATCTTATTTGACTAAAATAACTCAACTTCAGATGACAAAAAGCCTAAAACAACACACAATATGACTTCCCAAACATCACATGCTCACATCTCCTGGCCTGGATTAGGAGGTAAAGACCTTAGTGAATGTTCACTGTGTGGCCGAGATTATACTCCCTCATAATGGAGTTAAATACTGCAGTCAGCAGATGACACCGCGTAGGGCTCAGTATGTTGTACACAGTGGCTTTGGAGCGGCAAGTGTGAATAGAGGGACAGATTTAATGCCCCAGCTCGGGGTGGATTAGCCCGCTAAACTGCAGCCTTCGTCCTGTAGTCTCAGCAAACTCTTGGGGAGGGGGGGGGGGGGTGATAACCACGGACGGTGCAGACGGTGAAAAAGGGTCTCGCATACATCC
The DNA here is from genome assembly GCA_021554675.1 of Leuciscus idus. Lineage (NCBI taxonomy): Eukaryota > Metazoa > Chordata > Actinopteri > Cypriniformes > Leuciscidae > Leuciscus > Leuciscus idus. The sequence continues at coordinate 18,746,394 of CM038623.1, forward strand.
CATACGAAATAGGATTATCTCCCTTCTTCCACCACCAACCCTGCGCTCGGTCTCATTCTATATTCCTCATGCCTCTTGCCTTTCTTTTGTCCTGTAGTTTGATGCAAGAGAGGAAGCATCTACATTTGCCTTTTAAAAATCGCATACGTGTGCCGGATAGATGGAAACGTCGGCCTGGTTCATGGTCAGTGTCGGGGGCTTGATGATGTGGTGAAGGTAATCCAGGGTGATCTGGTCTAATCTGTCACAGATACACAGCTGAATGGAGGTGACCACCGAGTTGGAGTCTGAAAAAGGAAGAGGAGCTGAAAACTGGATTATGGCGGTACATTGGCGTAAACCGGCTGGGCTTATCTCTTAAATGCTCCAAAAAGCCCAGTTTTGGCTTCTGTGCAGGCAGGACAGTCTGTGTGTATGTGAAGCAAAAGGCACTGGGGAGCGAAATGGAAAGTTTCGGGCATCCGAGATAATCTTTTGAGGCCAATGCGACAACATTGCACTTCAATTTGTGCTATGAAAACTAATTATGGTATCATTCAGGGAGGGATAATTCTCCATGGATAGTTCCCACTCGAGCAGTGAGTGACTACTAGAGTGTGGCCAGTAATGCGCTTCCACCGCACTTGATGCCTAAAACCCAATTATGATGATTTTATACACGATTAGCGAATAGTGAGCTAGACATGAAAATATGACTAATTGACGGTTATTTTGAGAATATGAATGTCTGTCTCTGGCTAATCTGAGCACAGTCATAAACCTGTAGCTACAGGCCTTCACGTCTGCACGCCTGTACACACAATGAACCGCTTGAACACTGCAAAAATAACATTCTTCATGAGTAACTGTCCAGTTAAAATATCTAAAAATCCTTATAAGATACATTTATTTGAGAAGCAACATGGCAGAAGATATTAAGTCTTTAATATAGATGTTTTTGTCACTATACCATTCAAAAGTTTTGAGTAAGATTGCTTAATGTTTTTGAAAGAAGTCTCTTCTGCTCACCAAGGCTGCATTTATTTGATCAAAAATACAGTAAAATGGCAATATTATTACAATTTAAAATAACTGTTTTCTATTTGAATATCATTTAAAATGTAATTTATTCCTGTGATGATCATTACTCCAGTCTTCAGTGTCACATGACCCTTCAGAAATCATTCTGATATGATGATTTGCTGCTGAAGAAACATTTCTGATTATTATTTTCAATGTTGAAAACTGTTGTGCTGCTTCATATTTTTGTGGAAACCGTGATAAAAAAAAAATCAGGATTCTTTGGTGAATAAAGAGTTACTGTCACTTTTAATACATTTTTATGAATAAAACTGTTAATTTCTTTGAAGGAAAAAATGTCATGACCCAAAACTTTTGAATAGTTTTGTATATATGCAATGAAACAAGTATTATGCAGTATTGCTTTTCAAGTTAATTCTCGTTTTAAGGATTTTGGGATATTTTTTTTCTGGAAAACAACAGTTTTTTGCAGTGTCAGTTCACACTTAAAAACCACACATGGGCAGATAAACATATAAACTCGTAGAAAAGAAGAATTACCAACAAGATCTCCTTAATGTCTCAATAGTTTGTCCTAGATGAGTTAGATTTGTTAAAACCTGCTTCTCCTGAGAAAAGTGCCCAATAATCTCATGTTCCCCAAGTGTTTCAAATCTCAATAATCACTCAAACTGTGCTCAAATTTGCCAAGATATCAAAGTCTGTGATCAAAAGAGACATAAATGTGAATTAAAAATTCATATTGAAATCGCAATTGTCTAATTTTTTATTTTGTTTTTGTTAAATGTATTTATTGTATTTTTATTAAACGACAAAATTCATACCCAAAGGGTGATGCATGTAACTTTCAGCACCAAATGGATTTGTTTGGTAAAGTCAATGTCCGTTGGTGTGCCTAGATGACCATAACAACATCGACTCAGCCAATAGTCTGAGTTTTTATTTTATTTTATTTTTTACAGCTGTTTTACCCAAATTTTTAATTTTGCATTGGATTATATTGTGTCTCAGAGTTAAAGGAAATGTCTGTAAACCTAATGGATAATAATTGTTAATGGTGTTGACAGTGGCAAATCAGAGGCATTTATATGACAGACAGACAGACAGACAGACAGATAGGTAGGTGATAGATAGATAGACAGACAGACAGACAGATAGGTAGATGATAGATAGACAGACAGACAGATAGGTAGATAGACAGACAGATATATACTGTAGATAGATAGATGATATAGACAAACTATATAGTCTTTCAATAATGATAATCATTCTTAAGAACTGAGAATTAGAATTAGAATTAGAATTAGGATCCAGCCTAATCCTTTTCTGTTTTTCTACTGATTTTTTATTTATTTTTACTTCCAGTAAGTGAAAATATTTGAAAACAGTCATTATTTTTCCCATTCAGTGCTGCCAATGGCACATCATTTTTTCACTTAAGAACTTGATTATTTCGCCCAGTCGAATTCTGAGCGATGAAATGTTCTTTGAGAACACAAATACAAAGAACCACATTCAGTGACAACAAGCGTTTTTTGCACTTTGCGTTCCACGACTCCCAAACTCCTGACAATTACTCACATCTCCTTCCTCCAATCTGGCCTCGAGACCTAGCGGATTTCGATCTGTGCACTTACAATGACTCTGGAAACTATAAACAAACAGTCGGAGCTACTCACGCACACTTACAAGCACAGGCTCCCACATCCCTAACCACAATCCACAGGGTGGAGGACCCGAAACACACAGAGAAAGATTCACAGACTGTGTGGATGCTCTAATGTTTATGTTTTGCAGATTAGCAATGATGAAAGAATTCCTTTTCATGTCTGGACTCGAAGAACCCTCGTACACACACCCCGCCCGAGCGCCACACACACACACACTCCCGGACTCCCTTCGCCAAGCGAGACCTCCCCGATGAACGCGGATCTCCTCTTCTGCCATGATGGACCATCGGTACTGGTGGTCATGTTCTTTGAAATGTCACCCTCATCCTTTGTGGCATCTTCTCATCAATGCTTATACAAGTTCATGTGAAAGGCTTCTATTGTTCCCCAGCAGTGTGACTGTGGTCTCGCTTGCTCTCGTTCTCTCTCTTTGAGCCATATGTTTGGCCTGATTTTCCCTTTCCCCATTTTTTTTCTTCTTTGTGGTGACTGGGATTATGATGTGATTTATTCATGTTGGGGTTCCCATGCCAGGAGCCTCTGCTATCTCCCCCACTTCCCTTATGAACAAACCAGCACCTGCATATGTTGTGTTTCGGATGCTGGTGTGCCCACCAAGCTTTTTTAACCAGCAAAACTTCCTCGGTCAACCAACGTCACCACGAACACCATGCTGTTCAACCATCTGAAAGTCTCTCGGATGAATAGCATGGCTGTGACCAGCTAAACCAGCCCTGAATTGCTGCCGCAATTAAATTAATTGCTAATGGTATTGACAGTGGCAAATCAGAGGCATTTAAAATAGTCTATTTATAATGATAATCATTCTTAAGAACTGATATTTAACCAGCCTAATTTACAGATGCGTGTTTTATGTTTCATGGTGGGAATTGAAAAGAACCTTAATATGAACATTCTGTCATTATTAACTAACCCTCATGTTGTTCAGAAGCTGAATGCATTTCTTTCTTCTGTGGAACGCAAAGGAAGATATTTTGAAGAATGTTTGTGTCCATATAATGAAAGTCAATGGGGTCCAAAAAAACCTTATTATTATTGAAGTACTATAATAGTATTTATTAATAAATAATAATTAGATTTTATTTGTATAAATTATTTTATAATTTCAGTTTTCATTTACATTTTAGTTTAAGTCATTTTGTGACATGTATTTGTCATTTTTATTCGTTTTTTGTTATTTAAAATGCTTCTATTTAGCTTTAAGTAATTTTTTTTTTTTTCGTTTTAGTAATTTTAGTTCTTCAACTTAAATGATTTAGAAACTTTGCGTTCGCTCGCAGAGAGCTCAAAAGGTTTTGCGAGCAAACACAAAGTTTCTAAGGGGAACGCAAAGGTTTTATTTTTCCTCCCATCTCATATTATTTTTCCAACACCACGTCCCTTTAGGGGCTCCGTACATATCAAATTTTTGTTTAGGTTTTTAAAGTTTAAAGTTTTCATGTAATTTTTATACTTTCTTCTATTTCAGCTTTATTTCATTAGCAAAACCTTGAAAGTACCGGGTTGGACCCCCTTTTGCCTTCAGAACTGCTTTAATTCTTCATGGCACAGATTCAACAAGGTGCTGGAAACATTCCTCTTTGATTTTGGTCCATGTTGTCATGATATCATCACGCAGTTGCTGCAGATTTGTCTTCTGCACATCCATGATGTGAATCTCCCGTTCCAGCACATCCCAAAGCTGCTCTATTGGATTGAGATCTGGTGACTGTGGAGGCCATTTGAGGACAGAGAACTCATTGAAATGTTCAAGAAACCAGTTTGAGATGATTTGAGCTCTGTGGCTTCCACAGTCACCAGATCTCAATCCAATAGAGCACTTGCTAATTGCATTTAATCAATTATTATTAATATCGGGATTAGAATCTGATTAATAATAATATATATGAGAGTAAAATTCTTATTTTGTGTGGGAAAACTGCATGCCATATTCTTTACGTAAGCTACACACCCTAAACAAGCTGGGAACTGTGTTGCTGAATTTATTTATCACTGTTTTATGCATCAGTAAATCAAGACACTGACAAACGTCACATTAATCCTCTTGGCAGCATGAAAAACAAAACTGTTATTCAAATTTTGAATTAATTACACACAGAAATCGAGCAATGCGACAATACTAAACCACTTCAATCCCATTTTAATCAACAAAGCGGTCTCGTACAATAAATCTGGTATTTACACTGCGTCTACACCTTGTTCTGGTTTTGCAGCGCCACTCTCTTGCAGTGCATGTTGGGTGTTGCGCCGTCTACATTGCAAATGATTGGCGCCACATCTATCGAATCTAACGTAATTGTGAATTACAGCCAAAGTGTCCGGTGAACTTTTCGATCCCAAGTTGAGGTTCTGTATTGCTTCACGGAGACTGAAGTCAGCTCACCACGTTGATTCACTTTTTCCCTCGTTCTCTCCACGATGGCGGATTTGGATTAGGAAATCCCGTGGTTGAAAGACAGACATGCTCAGGCAATTTGTTTCCCATTATTTTAATATAAGGGGCGACTTCTTCCAAACCAAACAGGAGTGCTGGCAGCTCAGCAGGCCTCTGGTCGGTTCCTGCAAAGCGAAGATCTGAAGACTCCTCTCTCAAACTCTGAGTCATATTTAAACGGAAAGATAAAGTTATGAAAGACACCTAACATTAATCATTAAACGTTAGATCCTTAGGGCATCTATAAATCACCTCCCGTTAAGTAGCGTGAGGATCTAGGCAAGTTGTAATTTCTACATTCATCAGATGTTATTGTTTTCTTTGAATGCAGTGTAATGAGGCAATAACAAAATCATACAAGCAAAATGCAAGGGTGCATTAGTTTGTTCCTCTGGATATGTGTTGTTGGATGAGCCTTTGCTTCTTTTGAATAAGTGTTAATATTCTGAATTTTTGTATTCTAAGCCAGAGCGACTTCCTGAAGACAGTTGGGCGGCATGACCAAACTTTTATAGCACGGTAACACTATATACGTTTTTAGTTATTTTTATGTTTAATAATAATAATGATACTGATAATACATTTTATGTATAACTTTCATACCTTTCAATAACCATGTGGTAATGTATATTTTTGAATAATCTAGTGAATAAAATACAAATTGAAAGTGCTCAATTTAGAAACTAACCAAAAGAAACTTGTGGTACAATCCTAAAAGAAATGTATTATGATTTACACGAAAATATAAAGCAGCACAACTATAAATACCAGTTATTTTAAATTGCAATAATATTTCACACTATTACTGTTTTTATTTTTGATCAAATAAATGCAGTTTTCGCCAGCATGAGACTTCTTTCAAAAACATTTTAAAGATCTTATTGGTAGTCTGTTATCTAAAGCTGTTTTTGCTATGATTTTATAACACTTGACTTAAAAGACCCAAAATAATAAATATGATTAAATATGTATTATGACAGCTAAACTTCTCTTTGTGTTACTAACCTGAATATCAAGTTTCTCCTCATCATGACTCATCATGAGCAGATCATGATGATATAATACGTTCATATTGCCCAGGCCAGGGGTCATATGTCAGCCATGTCATCTTGAGTATTATCTGTCTGTGTTCATCTTTGTAGTGGGCGCCTCACGTCTTTGTCAGTAGGTGTATTGAGTGAGGCTTGTTTGCAGAGAAAATCATCTTACCATTTACTCTTAGACTCTACCTGCCAGAAGCTTTCCAAGTAGGATGAGAAGCCCACCTCCCTCAGGCATGTGATGTGAGTTCTTATCTCTGTGATTGAAGCCTTGCTCCAGCCAGCGCAGGAGGGATGATCTCCGTACTCCTGCGACCGTTCGGCTGTGGTCTGTGATATATGAGCTCCACCAGGTGCTGACACTCAGCCTGAAGCAGAAGTGCAGGGGTTATTTACACACAGTGCAACTTTTGAGCGCCGCGATTCACACCCGCGAAATGACATCATTGGATTACTAAGCCTCTGTGAATCTCTGTGGGCTTGTGTAAAAACGAAAGACAGAAAATCTGTTTGTCGATAGATTTTCTCTGCCTAGCTAATGTCTCTGTCTATCTATCTATCTATCTATCTATCTATCTATCTATCTATCTATCTATCTATCTATCTATCTATCTATCTATCTATCATCTACCTATCTAGTATCTATATGTCTGTTTCTGTCTATCTAGTATATCTACCTATCTATCTGTCTATCTATCTAATATCTATCATCTACCTATCTATATCTATCTGTCTGTCTATCTAGTATCTATCTGTTTGTCTATATCATCTATCTATCTACAGTATATATCTGTCTGTCTATCTACCTATCTGTCTGTCTGTCTATCTATCACCTACCTATCTGTCTGTCTGTCTATCTATCATCTACCTATCTGTCTGTCTGTCTGTCTGTCTGTCTATCTATCACCTACCTATCTGTCTGTCTGTCTGTCTGTCTGTCTGTCTGTCTGTCTATCTAGTATCTATCAGTCTGTCTATCATCTACCTATCTAGTATCTATCTGTCTGTCTATCTATCTATCATCTACCTATCTGTCTGTCTGTCTATCTATCTAGTGTCTGTCTGTCTATCTATCATCTACCTATCTGTCTGTCTGTCTATCTAGTATCTATCTATCATCTACCTATCTATCTGTCTGTCTATCTAGTATCTTATCTATTTCATTATATCTATCTGTCTCATTATATCAATCAGTCTGTCTTATCTATCTTGTATCTATCTATCATCTACCTATCTAGTATCTATCTATCTATTTCATTCTATCTATCTGTCTGTCTATCTGTTTCATTATATCTGTCTGTCTGCCTCATTTTGTCTGTCTGTCTATCTGATCTTATACTATCTATGGAAAATGACAAAAAGTCAGCTTTGGCATCAGTGTGAATATTCTGAAGCCTGTGTATCTTGTATTAGTCTTGAAAAGGTGTTACCTTTTTACTCTCATCAGCAATTTCACAAAAAATTTGAATAAATTGTGTGCCATACACTCAACATATATTAAACACTTTGTCTTTCAGAAAAAGCGAATTCCACACAATGATAGCTGTGGCTTGGATCCGTAGAAAGAGACTCAGACTGCTCAAACATAGGCAAGCGAATATGTTCTTCTTACAGTGTCATCCCTGGTGTCTTTCTGTGCGTAAGGGCCCTCATGGTCCTGCCGTTGACCCCTCTGTGTGTTCCTGTCCAGGAGCTGAACCGTGGCCTGAGTGCCCTTATCTGGTCAAACTGGGCGGCGGGGGAGTCTTTGAAGACACACTTAGTAGCGATGTAATCAGCCAGCAAGCTGTAGGGTCTCTGCCCTGTCATCCACAGCAGCATCCCCTCGAAAGCCCTTTCCAAAAGCCTGGCTGGACACATTTTACAGTAGAAGAGGCCGGGGAATCGCACCGGACGATCGCGACAAGGTCACGTACCGCTTTTTTTTTTAGATATGTTTTGTTAATCTTTTCTTGATAACCTGGTCAACCAAAACTCCAGGGATCCAATCCTGAATTTTCCAGCCTTGACTGAAAAATAAATAAATAAACCAGTCTTCTCTTTTGGACTGGTTTAGCAGAAGTGAGAATAGGGTATGAGAATGATAATGTACAGTCAGACGATCATTAAAGTGAACTCATACCGGATGATGAAGGTCGATGCGAAGCAGAGGGGTCTTGTATCACACTGAAGGGTTTTATCTTGCTTATTATATGACTACAAAATAAATAAATACATGAAAATGAAATATTGATTTGAGTCCGTTGTGTCCGTTGTGAGTATCGTTCAAATGTTTAGGGTTAATAATGTTTTTTTTTTTTACATTAAACAAATAATAATGATTTATTGCGCAAAGATGCCTTAAATTGATTACTGACCCTGTCAGTAAAGAAATGTATAATGTTACAAAGGTTGTTTTTTACTTTCTATTCATCAAAGAATCCTGAATAACAATTATCACAAAAATATGAAGCAGCACACCTGTTTTCAACCTCGATAATGGTAAGAAATGTTTCTTGAGTACCAAATCATCATATTAGAATGATTTCTGAAGGATCATGTGACACTGAAGACTGGAGTAATGATGCTGAAAATTCAGCTTTGCATAACAGTAATAAATTACATTTTATAATATATTCAAATAGAAAACAGTTAAATTGTTATAATTTTTCACAATATTACTGGTTTTACTGTATTTTGGATTAAATAAATGTAGCCTTGATGAACAAAAGACTTTTTATAAAAAAAAAAAATCATGCATACCCCAAACTTTTGAGTAAATTACTGCAAACATCAAGGAAATGCATGCATTTTAGTTTAGAATGTTTGTGAAGTTTAGAACCCCATGACTGACCAATCAGAATCAAGCATTCAAAAAACCTGTGTAATAAATTATGAAATATTTCATATATATAACCAATTTTAAACCTGTTAACAAGGCTGTGTGACTGACAGTCCAAGAAATTCATTTCAAACTACTACTGTCAAATCAAATCGACTAATCGCAATTAATAGCATTAACATAAAAGTTTGTATATATATATATATGTATATATATAATATTTGTGTGTGCATATATATACTGTATGTATACACACACACACACACACACACACACACACACAAAACCCCCTTTATGTTAGATGCAAATAATCGCCATGAAATTTCACAGCGCAATTTCAAACCAGTCTGAATAATAATGAATTTGATATTTGACAGTATGTTTTGAATGGCTTTTGGATAATTTATGGTTTATATAATTCTGATAATCAGTAAATGTAGTAACAATAAAGAACAGTTAATGCACTTTTGTGTTCTGAATTGGGCTTCACACCATCTCTTTGCAAAAATTATCCCCCCCTTGGTCGCAGTGCCTTCGTTCTTCATGTTTTCTGTCTGTGCTCTTTGAAGTGCCTGTTTTAATTTGGAATCTAATGGAATCTGTGGTAGGATGTCTATCAGCTGTGTGATCAGAGATCCCATGGTGCAGTGCGGCATGCCCCCGCACTCTAGTGAGTGGGAGCGCAGATAGCCGTGAAACAATAGCAGTGCCCACAGGGCCTTCTATACATTCATTTCCAATGCAGATTGCGCCAGCCTCAGCGCCATCAGGTTGTTTTAATATTAGCCGTACAAAAGCAGTTAACCTTTTCATTCTCCTCCACAGTGTTACAAGAGGAGCTTTTACCATTACAGAATAATTTGAAATGTCCACTAGGAGGTCAGTTAGTCCTCTTATCCAACATGCACTGCGTATTAGCGTCACAAGTAGCCTAACTCATTTTGGCTGAGTGTTGAGATTGTTTGGGAAGATCAGACTTGATGGCCCGTTTCTGCTGTCAGTAAATCAAAGCAGGTGGTTTCCTCTCCTTTGAGACGTCTGCGCCGAGAGGTGCGCTCAGGGGCGAAGAGGTTATGAGGGAGCGATGATAAAAGTCAGGTTGTAAATCAATTCTCCATTTCTATCAAAGGCATATTTCATGCGCGTGTCTAGCATTTAACTAGCAGTGAGGTCATAAAAAAATTTCCATCTGTATGGAAACTACACAGGATATGGGGTGTGCGCTCTTAGCCATTTATTAATACAATATTCACAGACATAGGAAGTCATGTTCAGACGCAGAAGGGCGGAGGGGAAACCCCATCGCTTTATGTGCCGGCCCTTCTCAAAAAGAGCTCACTAATTGTTTTTAGCAGCACATTTGCATGGAACAACTATATTCCAACTATTTCCAATACAAATATATAATCATTCCTAAATCAAGATACATTCACTTAAGATAAGGCCTGGTTTCACAGACAGGGTTTAGATTAAGCCAGGATTAGGCTTAGTTCAATTAGGGCATTTAAGTAAAAAATCATTACTGGCGTGCATCTTGAGACAAAACAATGGCAGTGACATATTTTAAGATCTGTGTCGGTGCAAGTTGCTTTCAGTTAAAACAGATCAAACATGCATTTTAGTCCAGGACTAGCTTAAGCCTTGTCTGTGAAACCGTGATGTTAAATCTTGCTTTATGAAAAATGTATCAAACTTTTGCTTAAAACAAGAAAAATTGCTGCCAACAGGGTAAGAAAAATAATCTTGCTTTAATGGAAGCTTGTTTCTGCCACGCAATAAAAAAAAAAGGTAATTGTGACTTATCTCGCATTCAGACTTTTTTCTTGCAATTGCGAGTTTACATAAATTCTGACTTTTTTCTCAGAATCGTGAGTTTATAGCTTGAAATTCCAACTACATTTCTAAGTTATAACTAACAATTCTGAGAAAAGTCCAAATTGTGAGAAAAAAGATCTAAATTGTAATAATAAAAAGTTTTCATTTTATTCCCTGGCAGAAACAAGCTTTCATATGTTTTACCTTTGAATTTAGCTTATTTTTCTCACCTCATTGTCAGATATTTTGAGAGAGTGTCCTACTCCTTTAGCAGCACGAAATAGACAACATCAGTGTAGACCGATTGCAGAACAGTCTTATGAATCGTTTCTTTCCAGTGAATCAGAAATACTCTGTGCAAACAGGCTTGTTTAAAAAAAAATTCTGAGCCAGTGTTGTACCAAATTCTGTGACCTATCAAATCTGTGACCGTCAATGAAATTGCATTTATTTGTTCCAAATGTTTATTACTATTAAAATAATCATCAATGGAAGTGTTAAGGGATTGTTTAGAGGAAACCATTATTCAGAATCAGAACAGTTAAAGTGTGAAATAAATGCAGAATGCAAAACACCAGGTTGGAAAAACTGAAGTGAATGAAGCCGTTACGTTTGGTGTTTTCACTCAAATGTCATACCAGAATTTGACATAAAGTTCAATCCCAGTCTAGAAAACCATTATTAGAGCGATAAATCCATCGCGGGCAAACAACCAGGGCAGATTGAAGAGACATGCCCAGATTTGGTGGTGGTAATGGTTTTTTTTAAAGGCCGCTCCTCTGTGACTCACTGGAGAAGGGCTAGAGCGAAGCTTAAAACCCATGAAGATAAATAACATGGAGTTAGACTGGGATCTTTAATAACGAAGAGTAGTTTACCGGCCTTATCCGATGGCAAGACCAGGCTTCACTGCCGCTTTGATGTACGCACAAGCCTTTCTCTCCATCACAAACACAAGCGCATACACACAAGTGAGCGAACATTGATCTTGATATGAATTGATATGCCCGAAATGTGTCTCGTATGTGCAGGCGAATTGTTTTGAGCAAAGTAAATATGTGTGCAGCATTTTAATTGCATCACAGCAATTATGATCCGGTTTACAGTGAAAGTTTATTTGTCGGAGGAAATTTGCCCTCGCTCCCGTTGCCGTAAAAGTGTGGAGACGTGTTTGTTACTTTTCTCTTAATAGGCTTGCCTTTCAAGGTTGTCGACCTTGGCTCTGATGTAAGACCCAGACACCCTCACATCAAAGCACATAGACTTTCTTTAGATAGATTTCTATCTCCGAGGAGGCTAGTGACTAGGCAGCAATCAATGAAGCATTTCTCTTTGATCTTTCTGCAATGATGCCAAATTTCATTGAGGCCAGTCACTTTCTAGATTTCATTATGTACCATTACATTCATCTACTTTTATGATTGCAAAAATTTAGAGGCCATATGCAATAAAGCAAGATGGTGTATCTGATAAGAGCTTTTTTTTCCCCATTGAGGGCACTTGAGAAGTACACCTGTGTGGCTAGCCGACCACTTTCAGACACACACACACACACACACACAATCCCCTTTAATATGGACCCGAAGACACACGGACATGTTTGTGGTGGATGCTCCTCATATAATGCAGGTGCACCCGGGGAGAATGGGGGCGTTTCCCCCAAACAAGACATCAACAACCCAGAGCAGTTTGTTTGCAATATAGGGGCCATCTGTGGCCCTTGACTTGCCTATTTTACCTCAGACCACACAAACCTGCGGCGCTGATGGATGCATGGTGGAGCTCGCAGGTGTAGATCCATCTGATTGGCTCTTTATGGTTTCTGGTAAACCTGTGAAAAGCCCAGCCACCATGCCAAAAAAACAAACAAACAGTTTAGTGTACTTGCCACAGTACACAGTTTATTTTGGGTACATTTACACGACAACGAAGCACTAAAAACGGAAACGTTTGTACTTTGCGTTTTTCGCGTACAGACAACAACGTTGTGGAAATGATCCCGGTTCACATGGATCCGCAAAAACGATTAAAAACGCTGTATTATTCATACCAGGCCAGTAGATGGCGATATCACTGTGTAAAGGTACACTACGTGCCTATAGACTGAACACGTAATACACATGTGCAGTTTTCACAAGTTCACGTTTTTGTAGTTTATACAGAGACAATAACGGTATCGTTTGCAAATACGTGCACTTTGAAACTATTTGCATTTTCAGGCCCCTAAAAAGTTTTCCTTTTTTAAGTTTAAAACAGTGTAAACGCCAACTAAATTTCATCTAACTGTTTTCATGAAATGTCAATAATTGGGATTATCTCTTTTATGTGATCAGACATTAGAATTTCATCCAGAAGGTGATAAAATGAGTGGAAATACATACATACATGCATACATTTATTTCTTATAAATGTTCTTTTGAACTTTCTGTTCATTAAAGAATCGTGAAAAAATGTATTATGGTTTCCACAAAAATATTAAGCAGACACTGAAGACTGGAGTAATGATGCTGAAAATTCAGCTTTGCCATAAAAAAAAACAGTTGCTTTAAATTGTAGTAATATTTCACAATGTTACTGTTTTTACTGTACCATTTTTGTCTCTTGTTCTCACCAAGGCTGCAAAAAGTAGTGTCTAGGCCTGTACATATATATATTTTGTAACATTATAAATCTCTTTACTGTCGCTTTTGATCAATTTAATGCGTCCTTTAGCTTATTTTTGAATGGTAGTATTCTTGACACTTAAATTGACACATTAATATGTATATATAATATATGTATGCCTATATATTTATAGATTTTAGCTTGTTCTCAAAAGCAGATAATACCATTTGATACAAGCTCATGGGTGTCTGAAGTTTGTAATTTTCATTTGTAAAAAAAAAAAAATCACTTTCTCCCTAAAAAAAACTAAAAGTAACACGCATACGAAACATTCACAGTAGCAGTAATCAAAGGCAGGTTGTTATTCCCCACTTTTCCACACGTTATGTGAAAGAGCTCCTCTAATCTTCTGTCCCCTGCAGGCTCCTGGCCTCGCTCTGCTCCGCTGTTTCAGATGCTTCTGGAGCTGATGTACCAGACACACACACACACAAAGCACACAGGTGGCTGGCCCGCTTCCAGAGCACCGATATGGAAGCTACCTCTGAATGAGTCACTCGTACACACACACATAAAGGGAGATAATTCCCCTCGCCCACATGAAAGAGGCACGCTGTGGGCCGCTTGCCAGGTCTCGGCTACCTGGAGACAAAGGAACAGCACCTCTGGGTGGGTGTAGATGCTCATCTGGGAGCGAGCATGCTGACGGATGGTATCTACAACGTGTGTATGTGTGGCCATGCGTGAGTGTACAGACATGTGCAGGATACGGGGTGTGCTGCCTGTAAGCTGTGTGTGTATGTGTGTGTTCCCAGAGCGCTGTTCAATCACAACCTGCAATTAATCTGGCCAATATTCAGCTTTCCCTGCGGGCAAGACCCCACTCCCCTCAGCCTGCCATTGATCCCTGCGGTAGGGGGGTGGAGAGGGTGGAGGTGTTTGGGGACTGTGCCAGTCAAGCTAGTTTTGTGGGACGTAGGATAGTGGGCATGAACAGGGAGAAATCTCTAGTGATTCATTGATTTACTAATATGCTTTTAAAAGGTTTCTTTGTTGATAGTGGACCCAAAAAGATATTCATTGTTTACTTAAGTAGTTTATGTATTTGTATATAATATATCAGAATTATGTATATAGTTAGTTTGCTTGCTTGCTTATTTACCATATTATTATTATTATTATTGTTGTTATTGTTATTATTATTAGTTTCCTTGCAAAACCTCACCACAGATTTCATCTGGCCCTGATAATGTTATTGCTTAAACTTTTTTATTTATTTAGTTGTTTATTTATTATTTATGTGTTTTTTCTCAATTAATTTATTTGCTTGCTTGCTTATATATAAATATATATATATATACATATACACACACACACACACACACACACACATATATGTATAGTTTGTTTGTTTGCTTGCTTGCTTATTTAGTTATTATTAGCTTGTTTGCTTCTGTTTATTTAGTCATATTTTATGCATTAATTTGTGTATCTTTATATTGACCTGAAAAAAGAAATAGAAATCTGCTATACAAATAGTGTAAGAATAGTGTTCTGAAAAATGTATAGAATTTATTAT
The DNA here is from genome assembly GCA_021554675.1 of Leuciscus idus. Classification (NCBI taxonomy): domain Eukaryota; kingdom Metazoa; phylum Chordata; class Actinopteri; order Cypriniformes; family Leuciscidae; genus Leuciscus; species Leuciscus idus. The sequence goes on from CM038623.1 coordinate 18,761,398, forward strand.
TTAGATCAATTCAGATGAATAAGTTGACGAAACTAGTTGTATTGGCATATTGAAATAACGCATGCTTTACTGACTCTGAGCATAAGATATACTGCTTTTTCAATACTATGCTTTTTGAAGAATGGCCTTTTATTCATAAGTACTACGCTTTAATTGGATGCTCCTTTGTTTTTCCCCGCAGGAAGTGACATCATACACAGCAGTCTCTAATGACCGGAGTCGTCATGATGTCAGGTGAAAGCTGTATTATTAGCAGAGCAGGTTGTATGTGATTAGTGCTGTGCAGTGTAAATCTACAGTGAGTTTCTAATGATGTGTGTTTAAGGAGAGATGAAGAGGAGGAGAATACGGGGAGGCTTATCTGTGCTTCAATGTTACATTCCTCTTAATTAAAAGCTCTATCAGTGGCTTTGAAGTTAATGAGTCAGTTTGGTTGGGGGGTGAAAATAGAAGAAGAAAAACAGGGCCGGAGATATTTCAAATCAAGGATTGCCCATCTTTGATATAACTCTTATCTCATGCCATGTTCTACAAGACATGTTCTCCATGTGTTACATGTTGGTAGCTTTCAATCTTTTTTTATTTTTTTAATGTGTACAAACACATTGGGAAAAATGTGCCTCTACCTACATGCTTGCAAAACTCGGAAAAATGCATCCATATCTGCAATCCACTGCAGTTTCCATCTAAAATTACTACTGGAGGCAATAAAACACCCAACTACTTGTGTGTGGTTGTGTGTGTGTGTGTGTATATATATATATATATATATATATATATAGTTACTTACAGGGCCAGATTATCGATTAATAAAGAATTATTTTCGCATGGTTTCTTGCACAATACTATGTTATGATTTCAAAACAATTTTACCATAATGCATAATTTGAAAACTAATACATTTTGACATCAGCTACACATAACTAGCTTTATATACATAACTTTTCTGATGTAGAAAACTTACTTGGTAGCTCACCTGGTACAGCATTGCACACGAGTCATGATAAAAGAGCTCAAAGACTTGCAGAATCAAGCTAAAATGTCATGGTTTGCTTTTGTTAGCTATGGGTTCGGTGTAGGGTCAGGATTAGTGTGAGTTATTTTCAAACGCGATAGACCATTAACCTTTTAATTAACCATTAGCACCACTCGCCGGACATTTCATTTCTGAACTGCCACAATACATACAACGACCAGCTTTACAGTAGCTTTGTTTCGCATAAAAAAAAAACACTGGATGGAAACGGCAAGATGCGCATAAATTCTAAAAATGCGCATAAGAAACATATGTGCTCAAGTAAGTCGGATACATTTTTTTTAATCGCTAAGAAAACATGCGCATAAACAACGATCGAAACACATTTACCGAATAAATTCCTCGATGCGCATCAAAAAAGTCATGTGACTTTGTGACAGTATAACTGGACCAACCAGCAGGCCGATCTCGTTGCACAGAATCTAAAATGCGGTTTTGGTCATTCTGAAATGGCAGAGCAAAGTCTGTCGTCAAAGTGGTTCGGTATAATATCTTCCCAGAACTGTCTTAAGCCTGGTTCACACGGGACGATTTTAAAATTGTCGGCCGATTTTCCAAACCTGAGAGACCCCACACACACGGCGATAAAAAATCAAGGGTCTAACAGTTTTGGTCGTATCGTACAGTGTGTGGTGCGCAGCCACACGGCAAAATCAACACATCACACACGAACCGATTTGACTCCCGAGCATTCCCAGGTCAGACGGGAAATCTCGCAAAATCCCTCAAGATCAAATGTGACTTCATAGTAAACAATCATTCTGATTGGCTACACGCCACAGTCCACAGGCTACGTGCTCATTTGTCCCCGGGGGACACCACACACGAGGAGAAATCGGACAAAAAAAATCCAACATGTTGGATATCCCCGATTTGAGATCGGAGCGGTCCCGACATCCTTCCGAGCAGACGAGAGAAGTCTTAACACACCACACACGGCAGGAATATCTGATCAGATTATTTTACGATAATCGGAGCATCCTTAAGATTGTCGGAAGGGGTGAAGCGGGGCTAAAATCGGCCTAATTATCCTGCCGTGTGAACCAGGCTTTACACAACTGCGTTCCCAAATAGCAGCATCCACCTCAGTAACCAACATAGCATGACTGCGTTTATTGCTCTGAGGCACACGTTATTTAATGTAGGCCATACGAAAATTACTATATAAATTGGCTTCTCCTATTGCAACAACTTCCAGTTTTGTTTGTGATATTTAGCAGTATTTTATCAGGAAGTGACGATTTTGTTTTCTTCGACTTACTGGATTGGATTAAAATAATTTATTCGCAAATTCCAATTTTGCGCACAAGTTAAATTTGCTCTGTATAAATCTAACCTGAAACTTTGTTTGTTTACAATGGTTCAGCCTGTGCTTGCTGCATAGATAGTTAAGCAGTATTTAATTAATAAGCACAAAAAAAACCCTTGGCATCACAAAATTAAATTGCGGCTCAATTATTGTCCATATTTTTGTGCCTGTTCGCCGTGTGTGACGATCTATAACATTTCATTCTGATGCAAATAAACAGTCCCTTGTGCCCATATGCTGCCAGTCTTTTAAATGCTAATGAAAAAGTGTTTAGAGACCATGGTTTTATTCATTTCACACACAATATGAGAGCTCGTTCGACAAGAGCTTTCAATAATCAGACGCACTCGGCGAGTGGATGTTTGGTTGCCACAACTGGCATCATAAAGCGAGGCCTTCTGCAGTCTGAAACGCGCTCTAAATTTAACCGCACTGTCTTTCTGTCTCTGCCGATGCCTGTCAGAATGAAAGCTTGCTTTTATTCCTTTGGTTTTCCGCTTACTTCCTTTTACTGTTTCCTGCTTTCAAAGCCCTCCGCTTCCAAAGCCCTCCGCTTCACCTCTGAAACTGCAGACACCTCACCTAGATTTCCAAAACCTGGATGGTGTTTTATTGTGCTGTGTTGATTTCTTTATTCCCTCAAGTCGAGTGAACTTCAAAAGGCGCAAAGACACCTTGATGTCACCAGCGATTGGTAGCGCTTCTCTCTACGGGACTGTCTCCGTGCAGAGATGGAACTTTTATGATTTGGATGGGAAAAAAAATGACATGAGATAAAATAAATGGTCCAACTGAAAGTTCTGGAACAGGAGTTGGTCTGTGTTGTCTTGTACTTTTGAAGGCTGTTGTTCAAGGCCAAAACGAGTTGTTGTTGTTGTTGTTGTGCACCTAAACAAACTGACATGTAGACAGCCGTCCTCGGAAACGCTTCCCTTTTCATTTGCAAAATGCCAAGCACTCAGCAAAAAAGATTTGAAATGAGCACAAATGAAAATGAGGTCGGAATGTTAGGCTTTTGAACACGGCGCTATTGTGGGAACTCTTCAAAGACACTGGCCTTCGCCAGCATTCATGCCCAAGTCGCTCTCTCTGTCTTGGAGCACTCTAAAACGCAGGGTTTCGTAAAATTGCTTCTTTGTGTCTTAAGGTGTAATTCTCCGCAGCATCTTGAGAGACATCCATATCTGAGGATGTGGAGGTTCTTCCCGCTCTCAAGGCTTTGTTCTGGATACACTTCCCTCTTCGCCCTCCCCGCCTCCACGACAGCTCCCTACGGGTCCGACATCAGCGTAATTGAAGATCATTACGCAGCCACAATGCATCTTGACAGAGCTTGGGCTTCATAATGGAGTTGAATAGTAGGGCGCACTTCAACGCGTGCCGCTCGGGAAAATGAAGGGCAGCAGCTGAGGAATATTCCGACTCGAAATGAAGGCGCGATTTCCCCGTGTATAACGCCATTGGTCGAGCGAGGGGGCGAAATAGCTACTGATTATTGGCTTACGCACAGCCACTCTGGTTGCTTTATTTATTTATTTTCTGGGGGGCTTGTTTTGTTTTGGCTGAAGTGGGGTTGGAGATGGGGGGTTGCCTCCACACTTCAAAAGAATTTGTAACAAACCTAATTCATCTGAAGCGTAGGATGAGCTGGTAAGGAAGATGAAAGATGAAAGTCTGTTGGCATGGAAACTGAAAGCACATCAGTGCCTTGTGGTGAACAAAAGGCTGCCTGTGTTGTGTTGCACTCGTGAGAGCATCCAGAAAGGTTTTAAGTAGTAACATAGAATTGCTAAGAAAATTACCCACTTATGATTATTTTATCAAGTTCGGTTTGGACTTGTTTTGTACATTACAATCTGCCCTCTCGCAATGGGATTTAATTTTCCCCGCCACACACATTGCTTATGCTGAATCATCTGTTCCGCATTTGAATGTAATTTGTGCTATATTTAAATTGATGCTTTTGCTTCTGAAGTACATTTAATAGGTATGACACCAACAAATCAACAAATACCAATCAATAAGTCAAAATAGATTTGTTTGACATTTTTCTTACTTTGATTGATACTGTCTGTCTGTCTGTCTATTTATCCTTCTTAAAAAACATTGTAAACCAGCTGGTTTGTTGGTCTTAGACAGACTTGGTCTGTTGGTTGGTTTTCAAGTGGTTTTGAGCAGCTTAGGCAGGTTTAAAGTCCCCCAGTGGTGAAAATCCAGCTTTTAATGTTATATATATATAAATATATATGTCTATGTGGTGTTTTTAATATGCTTTAAGACAAACCATGTGCAAATTCATAAGTTAACACCATTGCTGAGAGTTTTCTCCTAAAAAACGGCAGTGAACCAAATACAGTCTCAAAAACACGGTTTGAAATCGCTGGTGTTTCTGACGTCACAAACTACCTTGTAACCAATCAGGTCAACGTGTGATCGTCAACGAGTGGATCTCTGAGATGCTGTGAGTGAGTGGAGGCGGTGCTAATTTGCATATTCACAGAACCGCGTATACTAAATGAGGCAAGGGTTTAGAGTTACATTCAAGCTATTTTAAGGCATGAAGAATTTTTTTCAAGGAAAAAATGTTTAAATATGTAATTTTGGTGATAAAAAATTTGTTTTACGGGATGAAATTATTGACTGCAAGGGGACTTTACGTTTTTTTTTTTCATCCATCCGTCTATCCTATATCTAAAAAAGGCATCTTATTCCAGCCTAAACTGAAATTACAATAGTCTGTTGGATGGTTTTCGAGGGGTCCATCCATCCATCCATCCATCCATCCATCCATCCTACTTAGAAACATATTAAACCAGCCTAAGCTGGATTGTTGGTCTTAGACTAGTCTGTTGGTGGGTTTTTGGGCACTTTTTGAGTTGTTAGACTAGGAGACTATCCTAAACCAACTAAAACCTGCTCAAACCAGCTTAGGCTGGCTTAAGGTTTTTTCCATCTATCTATCCATCCATCCATCCATCTAAAAAGCATCTGATTACAGCCTAAGCTGGTTTGCTGGTATTAGACTAGTCTGTTCGATGGTTTTCAAAGGATTTCGATATCTATCTGTCTTTCTGTCTGTCTATTCAGCCTGCTAAAAACATAAAACCGGCCTAAGCTGGTTTGTTTATCTTAGACTAGTCTTTTGTTTGGTTTTAGAGGGGTTTTGAGCACTTTTTAAGTGGTCAGCGGGGACACACTTAACAACTAGCTGAAACATTCTAAGACTGATCTAAACACACGAACAGACTGTTACCAACGACTTGAGCAGATTTTAAACACCGACTGTGAATACAGACTGAACGCAACTGTCTCTGAACTCGGCACGTTTGGGCATGATCAGTCGTAAGTATCAAATTACATTCATAATCAGCCTTAGTCGTTAAGTGTGTCCCCGGCTTATCCTTAACCAACTAAGACCATCAAACAAGCTTAGGCTGGTATAATGTTTTTTCCATCCATCCATCCATGGAATATTTTATTCCAGCCTAAGCTGGTTTGCTGGCATTAGACTAGTCTCTATCTATCTATCTATCTATCTATCTATCTATCTATCTATCTATCTATCTATCTATCTATCTATCTATCTATCTATCTATCTATCTATCTATCTATCTATCTGCCTGCCTGCCTGTCTGTCTGTCTGTCTGTCTGTCTGTCTGTCTGTCTGTCATATCACAGGTGTTGGTAGTAAGAGTTAATTGGAGAGTGAATGTTGAGTAGAGGGGGATTTCCACACCTCAGGGCTCTACTGCTGTTCTCTATGCACTGAACTTGCTCTGGAGCTATATCTCATTCACACACGCAATCTGTGATTTACAGTGAGCACACACACATACTTGCATAAAATGTCTTTGGTTATATCACCCACAGATTTGCATTTGTGCTTTAGTGAACTCACAAAACTAAGCATGCACTTTGTCATTTGCTGTCCACAATAATTCAAAGTTTTTTAATGTGAAATGATATTTTAGTTAGCCCTGAAAAAGATAAAGAGATTGTTGTGTGTGAGAGAAAGTTCCTGTTCCATTCCCGGATTCCTTCTAAAAACAACCACAGATGAAACGGCTATTTTAAGAAGTTCCTAAATTACAACTGCTGCATGAATATGTCACCCTTCACTTTTTTTCCTAACAATAAGCTGCCCAAACACATTTACTAGCCCTGCATTCATACCTTTTCATGTTTTCTAACCAGAGGAGTTTGATCTCTCCACAGATCCTGCGATGTCACAAATATGCATGAGAAGACAGCAGCTTCAAAGACCATCACTGGGATATTTTTTTTTTTTTTTTTTTTTTTTGAATAATGAAATATTCATTTTAAAAGTGGGATAAAAATACAAATGAAATCAGTACAGAAAGGGAAAAGAAGTCTGTGACATAGCTGTCAGATTTGCACCAAATATATAAAAAAAACTTTAAGCATCCACCTCAAGTTGTTTGTTGATGTGTGTTTTTTGTACTGCTATGAACCCAAGCAGTGAATTGAGTAATTTTTTCTATGTTCACTACGGTTTTGTCATAGAAAGTGTGATTGTTCTAAGTTTTTGCCAATGCTTGACAAAGTCAAAAGGTACATTTCACACCCAAACATACTGTAGGCATAGATATGCATATGTACAAGTATACAACGAGATCTCTATCTTGCAATTCAGATACGCACAAGCACATTTTTCCTCATCATTAAACCAGTGCTCAACTTTGCAGTCACTTTGATTTTCCCAGTTCACTCAAGATGATGGGGAAGATGCTTTCTTCTTCTCCAATTAAAACTTTCTCTGAATCCGTAGTTCGTTACTACACAGCAATCTTTCGGTTAACTGGCAGCAATGTGCCTTCCTAGTGTTAAAAAACCTATGAAATTTTGAAGAATTTCAGAATTAAGCGAGTGAAGAATTAGCCTCTAAAAGCGAGGATCAATTAAAATGGCCCTTTTTGGTGGTGAAATAGGCTACATAGAACCAGCTGCAGTCTTGATCGCAACAAAATAAATTACTTGATGCATTTTCTTGCTTTCTTTAACACGATAATCTGCTGTCAAGTGCATCTGATTCTCTTCGCCAAATTTGACAGCTAATTTTGAATGAATTTTCACAAGCTTGCGAGGGATAAAAGCTGCTGACAATGGAAAAGGCAACCCTTCTTTTTCCCTGTCGTGTTTCCAACCAAACCTTTTAATCTGGCTCTTTTGCGAGGGCTCAGTGGCTAAGCTCAGCAGAGGGCTGGGATCTGTTGGGGATTCGACAGGGAGCCTTAAACAACAACACCGGCAGTGGACGAGATGACACTGGTGGCACCAACACTGCAAAAAATGAACCTAAAAACAATTTGCGTGAGCTTAATTCATTTACTCAGTTATTTTAAGTAAATGTTTTGACTTTAACTTAAAATGATAAGTTGCCATGCATTAAAATTTGCCATAGCCTAATTGTTAAACAGTTTACTATTTAGATGTAGAAGAAACTAATATATAACTTCTATTGTACTGGATACATTTCAACAGCCTAATAGGCTACATTTCCTGAAACCCACGACCTTGAGACCGTGGCATTAGGATCATTTGTAAATAGCCAACCCAACGAAATAGCACACACATAGCCTACCTAATAACTTGGTAAATTTACAAACTTATTTTGACATAAAATGTTTCTAAACGTGACAACAAAGCGTTGTAACTGCATATAAACTAGCAAACAGTCAAACCTATGCCCCACATCATACCTGTCAATGGCAAACGGATCATAACCGCAGCCATTTTTTAGTTTGAATGCGAAAAAGCTCATGTTTGTCAGCAATTCGGTTTTTGCAATTATAAGCAAACACTTTAATTTGTTTTATGTTATTTTTGATTGATCAATGTCTCAGCTTTCCAATCAGATCCACTTTATCGCGAAAATAAAACAGTAAATACCTTGGAGCTCTTTCATGTGATGTGAGAGATGTACAGGTAGCTGACTTGTGCCTCGCGTGAACCTATTGTCGATCTTTTCTACAACACGAAATATGAATGAACATCCGAAGTTGTTGAAACATAGAGTAGGCCTACAACTTTAAACTTACTACATTCGCCAAGTCAGTTTTTTAACCGCAGAAATACGTCAATACACCATGTGAACAAGTCAGATTTCAAATTTAGGCCTACCTCAGGAAAAGTTTGTTAGCAGGAAAAATGAAACTTAAGAAAATATATTGCAAACAAAAAGCCAATATAGGCTACTATATATAGTCCGTTTTCAGTGTCACATGATCCTTCAGTTTTTGCTTGAACACTTCAAAAGTTTAGGGTAAGTAAACTTAAAAAAAGAAGAAAAAAAGAAATGAACACTTTTATATATAAGGACAAATTAAACTGATCACATGTGAGAGACTTTTATAATGTAAATACTGTTATTTTGAACTTTCTATTCATCAAAGGATCATGGGAAAAAGTTTCACAGTTTCCACAAAAATATTAAGCAGCAACTGTTTTCAACATTGATTATAAAAGTGTTTCTTTAGCAGCAAATCAGCATATTAAAATGATTTCTGAAAGATCATGTGACACTGAAACTGTGTAATGATGATGAAAATTCAACTGTGATCACAGGAATGAATTACATTTTAATTTAATTAAATTTTTTATTATAAATTGTAATAATAATTCACAATATTACTGTTTTTTACTGTATTTTTGATCAGATGAAAGCAGCTTTGGTGAGCATAAGCATTCTTTCAAAAACATTTAAATAATCTTTTCCAAAGTATTGAATGTGTGCATATGTTTATTCATTGTACCATTTTAAATTATGTACATTTATAAAATAAATGGTTGGATTTTAGCATTTCTCATGTATAGAGGCTCCGAAGACTCCTTCCCAAACATACATCATACATTGGGGATTCAGGGTCTCAACAGAGTGCTTTGAAATATCAACGCCTGCCATTGGCACCCTTGTCCCGAAAAGTGGGATCTCCCATAATTTTTTTTTCTTGGCAGTTTCCTTGGAAATTCCAAATGGGGTGTTTGTTGGGAGATTGTACTTCAGGAGGGGTTTGAGCAAACACTCTTTTCAATTGTTTTGGTGATATCGGCCTTTACATAGATAAGCTCTGCGCTGTCAGCACAGGCCAAACTAATCCATAACCCTTTAGCGGAGCTGATCGCATTCTTGTGAAGCGAGCCACACCCAGAGACCCCCCAGAAAACAAAAGGGAGTTTCCATATGCCTCATCTACCAGCAAGACTGTCTGGCGTACATTTAAGCATTTTTCTTCCCTGTCAATATCATCTTTTCCCACATATTTTTCTCTTGCAGGACCAGCAGTCACACGTTGAAGACGCTACTCTCTTTAATGTTGATCCAAGTGTTTGAGGCCTCACTGAGGGGATGACTGTGATGACCGATGGAGAGCTATCCCATGATTCCCAGCTCTCTGACTCGTGGCCGTTGCTCTATTTTCTGGACGAATCATTTGGGTCCAGGTTCTGTTTGGAACAACGGCATTAATCAAGATGGTTCTGGAGCTGTCAAGGTTTGAAATGCTTTCTGGGTAAATAAAAACCTTAAATGATACTCAAAGACTAAGGGTGTGTTCACACTTGTAGTTCGGTTCTCTTGGTTCTTTGGATCCAGACCAAAAAAAGAAAATAGTACATTTAGTCCTAGTTCACTTAGCATTCACACTGTAATTTTTAAGAAGACAGAACCTAAAGATACCAAAAATTACGTATTTTGTGATTGACGTTTTGAGCAGCCTTATGCCTGTACCGAACTGTGATTGAGCACTTTAAAATGTTGTTCTCGTCGGGCTGTCTCTCTCTCTTGTAGATCGTCCCGATCCTTTTGATACTCCATAAATGACTTGAACATCTGCGCCAGAGCAGTAACTGCAGTATAACCCATTGAACAATTGAAAAATGTAGTTATAGCCATCATTATAGTTATCTTCCTTGATGTGAACGGGACCACACCATGGTATCTTTTTAGTACCTTTACCATAGTACATGAATTTAATAATGATTCAGTTGCACTGTATATATTAAAGTACAGAGATTTTTGTAATCAATGTACCATGGTACTTCCACAGTAAGAGTAGGCCTATACAATGTTAAAATTTTCGAATGATGGACCATTCGTCCATTCATTTGTTCGAATGAAGGAACGAATTATCAAACAAATAAACAAGAGAAAGAACGAATGAATGAATGAGAATGCCTATTTCTTAGCTCTCACTGTGCTATAAATGTAATTCCAAGTACTTTTGGGAGCTGGATTTCTTAGTTGTTATTTCAACCTTCACTTTCAGTTTATTTGAAAATCATGAGATCTCCTTTGGAAAATATGAATTTCCTTTACTCCTGAAACCAGATTCCCACTGAGGGCTAAGACATTAGCATTTGAGGCTTTAGCTCTTCCTCTGTTGTCCCTCTTGCCATTTAGACTCGACAAGCCCGTAAAACCTCTGGTGAGCTGTAGGAACTGCGGCCCATGCTGGGTAGAGTCGTGTTAAGCTTCACTGAGAGTATGCCAAAGTGACGCTGATCAGTCTCTTAAAAAGACACTCGCAGCGGGAATGTGAGTGTACGTGTGTGTGCGCACCCAGCAATTGCTCAACAGTAATCCCTCCATCATTAAAGAGAAGACACAAGTTGACACTAAATGAGGCCCTGATGTCAAACTCAGGTGTGGAGGTGGGTGAACAGGGGAGCAGCGGAGAACGGGTTAGGAGGAAAATAGTGAGGCAGTGATCAAATAGTGATCAGATGAGTGAATAATACTCCCGCTGTGAGTGTTGAAGAGGTGAAATGAGTGGATGAATTCATTAAAAAGGCTTTTCTTTCTTATTTTTAACTAAAAATTCTTCATCCACCTGACTAAAAATGGGATAAACATGCCAATTTTCAGTTCTGTTTACAACCTGCTTATTCATTGTGCTTTTACATAAAGATTATAGAGCTATAAAAAAAAAAATCTTCGTTTTTAAAATATTTATTTATTTTGGGGAAAAAATATGTAGATAGTAGTTCAGATTATTTGATTACTGGGAAATATTTGATGGTAGGTAAATCTGAGCACGGATTGAGGCGTATTTTCTTTAAAAATGTGAGAATAGGAGAGACAACTGAGAAAAAGGAGACCTTAAGGACTTAAGCATAAGTTTCTCTCCATTTAATGTCATTGCTGTCTGGGAGACTGAGAAAGAAATCTCATTTGTGAATTTTCTTTCCTGAAGGATGCAAACCCTGCTAAGCAAGAGGTGGTTATACAAGGCAGATAAGCCGTCTTTAATAATCTTTAAGACATCCCACATTGATTTTATATAACAGTTTGGACACTTGGGAAAATGTAGACGGCTTTCAGCACACTAGTATAACCCGATTTGACCAGTTCTCATTCAAATAAACCATGACACCTTTTGCACTGCATCGTTGGGTTTATCATGAGCAAGCAAATAATGAGAGAGATAGAAATCCTGTATCTCTCTCTGTCTGTCTCTCTCTCTCTCTCTCTGTCTCACCCCTCTCTCCGTCTCCAGGGATGCAAATCCGAGTTGGCACATCTCCCACCCTCACCGTAGCTGTTCACCTCCTCCTCTCTCCGCTGCTCCGTGCCTTTGATCTGAGTCCAATGCCCACACAACCCATGGGGGTCAACCGCACTCAACCCTTTCACAGGCTGGCACACTCCTCCTCCTGTTGGCACTGCCATGGCCTGGCTGCCGGAGCGCATAGTGAGTTTCACAAGAGACGAAGATGATCAACGCAGCCGTTGCATTGTGGGGTAATTAACCCAAAGCTGTGAGTTTCCTTCTTAATGGGGGCGATGTATGTTTGGCCCATGCTGTTTAATCAAAAACGATTTTGATACACATTCTTCATGCGAAGGGATGACGAGATACTATCAAACCGTTTCTATACAAGGAGAGTTCATAGTGACCGTGTCTGTCAAGCTCTAAAAAGTAACAGTGATTTCTCATCAAGTTAAACCTTGCACAACATGTATAAAGGTTTCATTTTTGAATCTTAATGCAATTGTGAATGGTATTATAAGTGTTTTAAGAGAACATTACAAGTAAAAAGTGACCTAAATGTTTGGGATTTTCCCATAGGGATTTTAAAATAGTATTTTTTTAAGGAGTTATAAGCCTTGAACCAAGACATATCAGCTACGAGGTGAATCATGAGATTACAAACTTTGATTTGAAGCAAAAACGTTTTTTGAAAATTGGACAAAAATTCTAAGGTACAAGACTGTACTTAACAGCTTTAGTGAGGGAAAGAACTACAATCCAATGAAGCATTGCGAACAGCATAATCGAATGAAAAAATATGAAGAAATATAAAACTACTCATTAACAAATGCTGATTACATGTATAAACATATACAATATATTTTAAGTTTATAGCAAAATATGCATATACATACAAACATTTCAGTATTTGGAGAGTGTAGGGAGATCGACTTGATTTGCAGTGCTTCCTGGGAGTAGACGGAGCTAAAGAGCTATTTTGGAGCGTGTTGCTTTTTTTAAAACTCTGATTGGCATAATTTTCTGTCCAGCATCATAGATAATGTAGTTTTTCACCAGGAATTCCACTGTTAAACACGATTATTTAAAAAATAAGCTGAAATAATGTAGACTGACAGCTTCAACAGGAGTAAATACCATTGATAACCCCATAGCTCAAGGTCTGTCTTTAAAGTGTCGATTTAAAACATTGATTTTTATAATATAGATGATATTATATAATTCCTATTATCTAACAGATCAGTGAGAGAAAAGTAAGGGGTCGTTTACACGATGCATTTTGGCTATTAATTTACATGAAAACGCCATTTTGGGGGCCTGAAAACACAAACTTTTGAAAACCGGTTTCAAAGTGCAATTTTTTTTTAAACCAATACCGTTATCGCCACCATGTGAACTACAAAAATGCGAATTCGGGAAAACGGTGACGTCATGCACATGTATTACATATTCAGTCTATAGGCTTGTAGTTTCTTTACAAGATGACATCGCCAACTGCTGGCCTGGCATGAATAATACAGCGTTTTTAGTCGTTTTCGCGAATCCATGTGCACAGGGATCTTTTTGACATAGTTGTCGTCTGTACGTGAAAAATGCAAAGGAAAAACATTTCCGTTTTTGGTACATTGTTGTCGTGTAAACACGCTAAATATGAAGTGAATTATAATAATCAATAAAAAAGATATTTTAAAGGGATAGTTCACTTTGAAATTAATTTTTGGTATGTTTTAGCTTACCTCAAGGGCATCCAAGATGTAGGTGTCTTTTTTTCCGCAGTAGTTTCAATTTTGATATTTTTAGGTCAAACCGTTCTTGTCTGTCAGTCATATAATGCAGGTCTATGGTTTTTTACCACTTATACGCAGCCATGTCCAAGTGATCTGATCTGACGTGTACGCAGACTGGTGCATAGATATATACACACTAGATGTTGCCTTGTCTACGGCAGTTCATTGGAACGAATGTCTTTAAGGCGACATCTAGTGTGTATATATCTATGCACCAGTCTGCGCACACGTCAGATCAGATCACTTGGACATGGCTGCGTATAAGTGGTAAAAACGATATAAATACTGTTCGTTTTCTCACACAAACCGCTCGTTTCGTGTCTTAGGCCATCAATGTGTACTTACGATGGGGAATTGTTTAATTTGGACGACGGGGAATTGTTTTAATTTGGACTCTGTGCATGCTCTTTGAGACAGTGACCATCGACCTGCATTATATGACTGACAGACAAGAACGGTTTGACCTAAAAATATCAAAATTGAAACTACTGCGGAAAAAAAGACACCTACATCTTGGATGCCCTTGAGGTAAGCTAAAACATACCAAAAATTAATTTCAAAGTGAACTATCCCTTTAATTTTGAAGGCAGCATTAAATTCAATCATTTACTTTTGATGTGATTCGATTTCAATTCAATGTGGGGTCAATTCTATAAAAATTTCAGCTCATGAATTCAAGGGAACAATTCCTCAGTTGTAAATTTTGCCCAACCTCAGAATTTCTCCTTTTGTGTTCCACAAAAGCAGAATGCAGGAAATGACATGCGAGAGAGTAAATAAAGACCGAATTTTCCTGTAATGAACTCCGGTTGGTATGATGTATGCGCTCTGTTGTCTCACACACCTCCTCTTCAGCGCTATACATGTTCTTGTCTTCTCCGCTAGAGCCTTTTCTCTCTGATATTGCTCATCGGCAATTACTCCGAGCTTCTGCCGGCGTCTGTTCTTCAGCGACGGCGTATTCAAGCGCGCTCCATTCACATGCAGATGTTTCCAAATCCCTGTCTTGTTTTTGTTTCCCGTGACCCATCAATCAGCACTCCTCCCATCTGTTTGTTACTCGCTGCTTACTGGCACCCTTTTAGCGCACAACAAATGAAAACATCATAATATCCCTCTCTTTAGCTCTCATTCTCTCACTTTCACACCCTCAGGCTTTTTGTATTCATATGACTTTTAGGGGTTAAAAAGGATGCGGATCCTACGATAAAACCAACACACCTACTTCTTTTTTCTCTCTGGACGTCATGTAATTGATCACATCATAGCGCTTTTTTCCCCATGGTTAATGTAGGCCTGTTATAAAGAGGGAAAAGTTGTGGTAACTTAGTGATCTCTAATTATGTCATGCCCCTCAGTTCTGCGGTACAGACTGAGTTGGTGGGAGATGAAAAAAGGGAACACTGGATGATTGACAGCACCCCTTCCCTCAGGAACTCATTAGGCTACGGACTAAAAGCTAGTGGGCACACACACAAGCTGGTCTCGCTTCCTCTAGTCCTCTTTTAGTCTTACACTCAATCAGATGGAAAAAAGAAATGCCTTATTTCAGTAAGCTGCAAGAAAAGGGAAAGGAAGGGGGGGGGGGACAGTCAAGCGCTTGTGCGCTTGTTTCATCTGTTCAGAGGTTGCTTTAAAACCCAGAGTTTTTGGCCTTTTCTTTCAATTATAGTTTCTTAGAGATTCTTTTACTCTCCCAGATCTTTGCTTCTCATGCTTTCTCTTTTTTCTTCCCTCTCTCTTTCTCCTTCTCTTTTCTGTGTGCTCTCTCTAAGGCTGGTTTGGGTCTGTTACAAGGCTTCTGAGGAGAGTTTTGAAGTGCTCGGCCCTTGGAGAGACTCGCAGAGATGTTGTACAGTTCACAGAATTCGAGAAGTTTTCCTCCCCTGGAAAAAAAGTTTGGTTGCAACGTTTTATATAAGCTGTACTGCTAGGACTGTTTAAAAGGGAACATCAGCAGGAATATCGCAGATTTCTCCATGATCATGCTGGCCTTTGATTCGTCAAAGTCGAATCAGTACCATATTTTAAGACAGCATCCATAACCAACGGTCCCGGCCAGCTTGTGACAGTTGTACTTCAAAGAATACGAATGTAAATAAACTTTGAGAGCGTTTTTTTATGACATTTTTATGATCCCTTTTCATTTGCTCTCACTGTTGTTTATTAAACATTTTTTTGGGGGGGGGGGGGGGGATTCTAGTTTGGGAAGTAATCAAAACTGGTGATGAAGCTTGATGAAGTTGATAAACCAAAAAATAAACAGATTTAAAAAATGTACATGCAAGAATTGAATTGTAATATAGTAATACTTTTTACCATCTGGAAGTATGTTAGTCACCATAACTTTTTTTTTTTTTTTTGGCAGCCTGTAGTCATAAGTGAACATGACCAAAGTAAGAAAAAAGTAATTTGATAAAATATTATTTAATCTTTTTATGTAAAAAAAATGTATTAAAAAAAAACCCATCTATTTTAATTAATTATTTTATGTAATATTTATTTTATCTTTATTTATTATACTTTATTGAAATTAAGTTATATTTAAATAAAAAATATATATACATGTATGTTTTCAGTGTATAATATATTTTTGTTTATTTTATCTTATTAGTGTAGTTGCTCTCTGCCATTTTAACGTCAACAAAAAAAATTATTGCTTAAAAAAAACGAATATTTAATAATATTTCATTTGAAATATATTGTGCCAAAAAGCATTGAGTTTCATTTGGTGGATCGCAATAAAGAAATGTGTTAAATTAAGCAGATGCCAACATGGACAGGTTGCGTGACCTGTAAAGTCTTCGACATCTTCGAAAACCATGAAAAAATTAAAAAACTCCACTGTGTATAAGAAAATATGATACAGTCTACATTAAACACAGGTTCTTCCAAGGTGACCAATATGTTTTGTGCTGTAAAACATTGGTAATAATGCTTATTATTTTCAGCTCCTGAAGCAGACCAGTTGAGAACCGCTGCCATAAAGGCAGTTATGATTTGTGCTGATGACATCACAGTGGCCCCATCGGGTCTTTGACATCATCACGAGTCAATGTGCATTCAAACGAATTCAGCGAGAAGCTACGCCGGGTGCTTAGGAGCTCAGCCAGCGAAATCATGTGCGATGCTCGGATGGATATATTGTAATTCTTTCTATGTTTTAAGTCCGTTTCAGCTTGGGAAGATAAAAGGCTCAGTTTTCAAGGAGTCCAGCTATTAGCCGTCTCCAATTAGAGAGGGAGGGTGTAGTGTTCTTCCACAAGCCTAATCCCCTCTTAAATTAAGAGAGCCCGCGCCAGAGCCACTCAGGGCAAAGGATATGGTCCACTCACTAACTGCTTTTCATTATACATGTGCAAAACACACACATACACACACACAGAAGAATGAGTCTCATTTCAAAGCTACTGTTGCCCCTTCAGTGGGATTTGTACACTCAAGCAAGACATCTCTCAACCCTTATTTTCTTTTTTCTCTGACCAATTTATTCAACAGGCAATAGATTCATACCCCAAAACAGCCATTCATGACTCGGACGGTCTGTTTCGGCACACACAATATGCAGATTCGTTCTGATTTGGTGAGATTATGTTAAAACGCATGGATATGTTGACGTTTTGTTCACATTTTCCATGATAAAGTGTGTATTAGCGTTCATTTTGAGCTTCTCTGTTTGTATGTTTGATTCTAAATATATATAATCGTTCCCATCTGCCATTTGAGCAAACGATTAGCTCGCTTGCGAGGAACTCGTGTATCTCAATGTTTTGGGAAATTATGTTTGAATTGAGGGGATTCCACCGCATTCAATAGCATTCGGCACAGGAACTGGATTTACCGAGCTGGAATTAATGACTGTTTTGAAGGCTTTCGAAAAGTTTTTGGTGCTAATCCAACAGTTTCGTCAAAAATTAAGAAGAAAGCTAGAAGATCAATGGAGTTTGTTTCACATCAAATCCCTTTGCTTAATGTCTCATTTGAAGTTTGGAGTGAGGAGGCTCATTCACTGGAAATCAAAGAGCTGCCATCTACATTTGGGTTTCAGGGGGATCATAATATGTTTTAGGAGTTTTAGGGGTTTCGGTTGCAATCTAAATATGAAAATCAAGATAGATTGCTTGCCATGCACAAACAATGGTGATCCCAAATATTCCTCAGATCTAATGATGGGCGAAACCGCCAACAGAATGTGCAATTGCCGTTGCGTCTCTGCCGGAGAGTCATCTTTGACATTTTCGAGCCGTAACTGCACAGACTGCTGGGAAGGAACCACATCACATGGCCAAGCCAAACACAATTGGAGGGAATCCATGTCAACCGAACTAAAACAGAACAACTCTTATATAACTCTTGTAAAACACACTTGTATATCATTCTGAGGCCTGAAGCGTAAATAAATAAAGTGTGTTGGATGGTTTGAGTTACCACAGGTTTACTAAGGAGTTGAGTCCACAAAGAGACACGCTCCAATCAAAGGGCTCTCTGGCACGCTTCGGGCCGACCGCACTGACTACGCCACTGCCGTACCCGACCAAAGACTTTGAGCGCCGCGCCACGCGAAAAGCAGACCTAAGATAAGCTAAACGTGGTCTGGCCTGAAGGCTTTTGTGTGGCTTTGAATACTTTCTGTCGCTCGCTCTCTGTGATTCCATCTGGCTGGTCTGAAGCGATGGGGCACACTCGTAGAGCCCCTCAGAGGGTACAAAGGGAGGATTATTCCAGCTGCCAGTCACACTAAGACCCTCAGCCGCCCGCTCCCTTACCACGGGCAACGTCTTCAGCCCTCATCCCCGTCTCTCACAAAGGGACATCATTAACATGGGACAATGGAGCCTTCCAACAAATCACCAGCATCAGCCAGACACTCATCCTCCCAGAATACACACTGTACCCTCGTTAAAAATGGGGGAAAGAAAGTCCTGGAATATTCAGATTAGAGGAAGATTCCCGTAATGTGATTTCTGATTCTATCACTTACCGTGCAAAAAATGCTTTTCAGACGCTTAGTTGTGTGCTGTTTTTGACAGGGTCGTAAGGTGGAATGCGCTTGGATAAAGGTGAGCTGAGCACATTGGGTGTTTTTACATGCACCGATTATGCCGTTTAATAACCATTTAGGATCGTGTAAACACCTTAAACTGTGTTTATTTATCCGGTGAAGATCATAAACTGTTTGAGCAGAACCAGATTGGCCCAAGTTTTTTAACTCCAGTTTTACTCTGCATGTAAGCACCTTTACCTACGTTCTGGCTGCTTAAGCCATGATCTACGGAAACTGCAATGGTTGTAATATGACGTCGCACCACGCCTGGCTACAGCTTTGTTTATAAATTATTTAGTTTTTTCTCCATAATAGATTTGTAACTTTATTTTATAACAAAAGAGACAGATCTTAAAAGGACTCTATACATAAACACTTATAAACACTTAGCTCAACGCTAAGGAGCTAAAAAAAAAATAAAATATATATATATATATATATATATATATATGTATATATGTATGTGTGTTTTTTAATAAATAATGTTAAATAAAGACAAGTAAACAGTCAGTAATAAAATAAGAAGTAATCGACAAATTACAAGCAATAGCACAAATAAATACACAAAAAAAGGTACAAATGAAATAAAAAGAGTTCAGGTAAGTCTAACTGTCGTGTCTGCACCTGTTCTTGTTAATCCCTGATTAGTTAATATTCCTCCACCTGTGTCTAGTTAGTTTCCTGATTTCACCCTGTGTATTTATACTCCCTGTTCTGTTCAGTCCCTTGTTGGTTAGTTGTGGTTGTGTTATCCTGTCTGAGTTTTATCAATAAACATTGTGTTATACCTTCATCTTCATCTTGTGCCCTCAACTACAACACACACATACAGAAGAACCAACCTCTCAAAAACACTCCAGCACTGTGACTCCTTCTCCTCCCTGAAAAATATAAGTGGCTGGGGTACTTGGCCTGGGGGCTCCAGAACGGAAGCATCACCCTCACAGTCAGCGAGCCCGAGGCACCCACGGAGATCATAGAGGAACCAGAGTCGACACAGGCAGGTCAGTCCACCTCAGAGCTAGGAGCGGACCGGGACCTTATAGACCTGTAGTCCGCGGATCCAATTCCCTCCCAAGTCCCCACCCTTGAGTCTTCATCCTCCTAGCCGGTCCCGTCCGGAAACCTGCAGCCTGAATCCCTGCCTGACCTCCTAGTCCCGTCTCCATCGCTGGTCATGGTCAGTCTCCTGGATCTGTCGGCACCACTGGTGTGGTCCAGCTCCTCAGCTCTGCCTCCGCTGCTTACTCCGTGCGGCTCACCCTTTGCGCCTCAGGCTTCTCCTCCACCAGCTTGGCGTGAGGCCGAGTCCCCGGCTGCACCTCGGCCTCCAGGCCCACACCGCCATCTCATCCTGTCAGCCCGTCGCCCTCACCTCGACCCACCACTCCTTCATCGCCTCCGTAGTCCATCTGCCCGGAAGCTCCGCTGGGCTCGCTTGAAACTCCAGGTCAGCCTTCGGCAGTCGATGCCCTGCTTCAGCCACGGACTTCCAGGCTTCAGGCTGCACCCCTTCGGCATCACTGGACTCTTCCCTTCTTCTGACCTCCCCGTCGGCCTCCCTCACCACATTGTCACCCCGGTCATCCGTCCCCACGTTACCGCCACAGTCCCGCGAGTCAGCGGCTCAGCTCCCATCTTTCGGTTCGGCGATGTTGTCATGGTCCGTCAGCCACTCAGCTCCGCGGACTCCTGCCACCCACGGTGCCGCCGTCGATCGGCTCCCGGGTGTCGTCCTGCCACTCACTTCAGGCTCCACCCTGGCTCCTCCCCCTGTCTGCGCCACCATGGTGCCTGTGGCCGACGCCCCCAGGATCCAGTCCGTCCCCAGCTCCACACCCTCCGCAGAGCCTCCGCCCTTTTTCTTTTTTTTTCTACTTTGTTGCCATCACGGCGCGAGGACGCGCCTTTCCGAGAGGGACGTAATGTCACAGTTATGTTCTGTCTTGTCTGCACCTGTTCTTGTTAATCCCTGATTAGTTAATATTCCTCCACCTGTGTCTAGTTAGTTCCCTGATTTCACCCTGTGTATTTATACTCCCCGTTCTGTTCAGTCCCTTATCGGTTCTCGTTAATGTTAGTTGTGGTTGTTTATCCTGTCTGATTTTTACCAGTAAACATTGTGTTATACCCTCATCTTCGTCTTGTGCCCTCAACTACCACCACACTGTTAGTGTAACGGTATTCAGGTGAAATAGTATAAACTAAATACACTTAATCCTTAAGTTATTTAGTCAAGACCAGATTTGAGCAGACTTTTTCTTTTGTTCTTTAATTAACATTAATCACACAAGATAGCAGCAAGTATATTAAGCTACTGTCACTATAAGACCAAACGCACGGCTCTGACACACACGAACTGTTTACGTTCATTAAGACTTATTTTAAATTTAGTTAAGACTGGGCTTAAAGGGGTCATATAATGCCATTTTTGTACAAGCTAATATGATTGTTTAGGGTCTAAATTAAAAGTTTGTAATATACTTTAATTAAAAATTCTCATTAGTATTGTAAGAAAACACTCATTTTACCTGGTCAAAAACAGCTCTGTTTTCAGCACGCCGATTAAAGGGATAGTTCACTTTGAAATTAATTTTTGGTATGTTTTAGCTTACCTCAAGGGCATCCAAGATGTAGGTGTCTTTTTTTCCGCAGTAGTTTCAATTTTGATATTTTTAGGTCAAACCGTTCTTGTCTGTCAGTCATATAATGCAGGTCGATGGTCACTGTCTCAAAGAGCAGTCACAGAGTCCAAATTAAAACAATTCCCCGTCGTCCAAATTAAACAATTCCCCATCGTAAGTACACATTGATGGCCTAAGACACGAAACGAGCGGTTTGTGTGAGAAAACGAACAGTATTTATATCGTTTTTACGTCTTATACACAGCCATGTCCAAGTGATCTGATCTGACGTGTACGCAGACTGGTGCATTGATATATACACACTAGATGTCGCCTTGTCTACGGCAGTTCATTGGAACGAATGTCTTTAAGGCGACATCTAGTGTATATATCTATGCACCAGTCTGCGTACACGTCAGATCAGATCACTTGGACATGGCTGTGTATAAGACGTAAAAACAATATAAATACTGTTCGTTTTCTCACACAAACCGCTCGTTTCGTGTTCATAGACATTCAATAGCCATTCTGCTCATAGACAGACAGTGCTCCAGCTATCAACAATGACCGCGCTGGTCGGCGCGTGCTATGATTGACAGCTCGCTCACGAGCAAGGGCGGGTCTGTGTTAAAACGCTCCTGTCAGTCAGCAATTGTGGGAGGGGCGTCGATTTTGTGACGTCACAATATCGAACAGCTTGATTTGAGATGGGGGGAAACGTATAAGAAGATTTTAAAAACTAAAGCAGAGCTGGCAACCCAGATGCCGAAACACTGACTTTGTGATTAGTAGATAGGTGGAGGGTGAAGCATCAGGCCAAAACACAAGATGACAACATCAACATCAGTTGAGGGCTGCAACTTCACTTTTAAATGACAATAATCTAGCCGGACTACTGTTGTCAGTGATATAAGTATTTGAAATGAACATGATTTCTTAATGTCTAGTGACATAACAGGGACATTTTATGATTAATTGAAATACATTTCTTACATACGGTTCCTTTAAACAACCATGTAGGAAGATGCATCATGTCCATATTCCAGGATAACAATGTCAAGATTCATCAGGCTCAAATTGTGAAAGAATGGTTGGGAGGGAGAATGAAGAATAATTTTCGCACATGAATTGGCACCTCTGAGTTCAGACCTTAAATTCACTGAAAGTCTTTGGAATGTGCTGGAGGAGACTTTACAGAGTGCTGGACTCTTGCATTGTGAATATATTAGATCTTGACTAAAAATGTATGCGCCTGTATTATTATTTGATTTTTTTAAGGACAGTAAGCAGTCAGAACGATCAGGAAAGGATCTCGACTCGGGTTGCCTGACACACTGACTTATGTCACTGTCAATATACCTGTAAAGTATTATTTTAATTTAATACTGTGAAGCTGCTTTGATACAATCTGTTTTGTGAAAAGCGCTATACAAATAAACTTGACTTGACTTGACTTAAAGTATGAATATAATTATCCACAAAGAATTTGCTTTTCAGCACTTCCAATGCCCACCATATTTATTTTGTCCAGGCTTTTGCTTCTTTTTAACTTAATTCATCTGTGTGAACATGCACAAATGAATGTCTAAATGTGATTTTCTTTACAGTCATTTTTCTTTAGTTTGACACCCAGCGTTTTGTAAGTTCATTGTATGTGATATAAAATGTATAGAAAATTTATAATAAAAAAAATCTCTTTCATAGATGACCCTCTGCTTCATATAGGAAAAGAAAGTGAGCTTTGGTCCATTTCAAAAACAGCACAGTGGAGCTGAACAGACAGCAAAATTGCGCTGCGTGCGGATGGGGTTGGATTAGGTTGGATTCATTTTGGACACCCCTGGGATCCAATCCACTAGCTCTCCACGATCCCCTCAGGGGCCCAGCGTATCAGGGGCGATGATCCTGTGTCAGATGGCGATGGAGGCTGATGTGCACTGGGGTATAGAGTCTCCTCTGATGGGTCTATTGGTTTCTCCAGTGGTCTGTTAGCAATGGGGCCCTTAAGAACCTACATTTTTAAGACTTTGAATCAGAATTCAGGTAAATTGACATCATGTTTGAAACACCCAAATATAACTAAATATTAGCTTTGATATTGACTTAAATTTCAACAGTTATCTGTCTGCTATTATTCATCTGACACTTAAGATTAAAAATGTAAGTTATGTTTAGAGCCATGATGATTATCATATATTGAAGATAATTACGCAGACAGCTTTTAGACCACACTGATCTTTTCGAGATTCTTAATGTATGTGTATTCTGTGTATTTCAGGCAAAACATGATCCTTTTCAATTTTGGATGAACATCCAACAAACACCAATGCAAAATCAGTATCTTGGGATAAACTGAATGTTTGCGTTTGCTGAATATATATTCATAGTTTATATTTCTTATATATATATATATATAGCATAGTTTAAATGTAAATGAAATATCTGTGTTTCAGGTGTTTCTTACGGGCAAAACATACACTTCCATGTCGGATGAACATCATCAACAAACACCAATGCTAAATCAGTATCTTGGGATAAACTGAATGTTTGCGTTTGTGGAATATATATTTTTAACATAGTTTAAATGAGTAAACGCCTAGAAAAGAAATATCTGTGTGTTTCAGGTGTTTCTTTCGGGCAAAACATACACTTCCGTGACGGATGAACATCATCAACAACAAACACCAATGCTAAATCAGTATCTTGGGATAAACCGAATGTTTGCGTGTTTATAAGGGTGCAAATATTTTCCAACCCTGCGCTGTCTGCTTTTGAATCTGTTCTCTCCAGACACGCTTTATCAAAGTCATGCTGTTTGCTAAATGCTCAAAAGATGAAGAAATTGAAGGAGACCACTGGGGAGGAATGTTTATGGCAGTGAGGCGAGAAATCAAAGGAAGGACACGGCACATGGGAGATCCGAGAGGTGGTGAGACGGGATGGGAGGAAGGACGATGGGTCGATGAGGAGGAGATAGAGAAAGAGGAAGGCCGAACGATGAGATGGAACAGAGGCCCATGGGAAACAGGAAGGACATCGGAGTGCATGATCGGCAGCAGAAACACTGTAAACAAACTCGCCGGGGCCACGGGGTCCTCCAGAAATGCTCCCTGTTTACCCACGAATCCCTCTTGTTGAAGGAACGATTCATCGTCAAATGAAAGGCAGCAAATATTTACAGAACCCCGCTCAGCCAATGCTGTGGTGTTTTGTGAAATCATGAAAGGACCCTTTGATTTCTAGTATTCCCTTGGCCATTGATGATAGGGATTAAACAGACAGATGGTTAGGTAAGTAATGACTAGACAGGGAGTGTAAGGGGAGGGGCCTAATTTAAGAGGTGGGGCTGGAGGGTGGGGTCAGACACTAGCAAGCAGACTGTACATTTGCACAGAATTTCACCATGACTAACAAGATTATAATTTCACAGCTATGAAAAATGGTAATTTGGCACAACATAGAATAAGGAACATGATGCAGAGGTCATGGAGTTTTGATCATTATTAGTCCAATAATTGGCTTTTCAAAAATGTAGCATTATGATTTCAAAAATAAGTAGCCTATGGTAAATATAAACTCCAACTAAAGTTTTAGTTGTGTAAAAATTTACACAATTGCCATTCAAAGGATTGGGGTCGGTTAGATTTTTTAATGTTTTTGAAAGAAGTCTCTTCTGTTCAGCAAGGCTGCATTTATTTGGTATACAAAACGACTGTGTGATATTGTGAAATATTATTACAATTTAAAAGAACTGTTTCTATTTAAATATATTTAAAAAAGTAATTTATTCCTGTGATGAAAAGCTGAATTTTCAGCATTATTACAGTATTCAGTGTCACATGATCCTTCAGAAATCATTCTAATATGATGATTTGATGCTCAAGAAACATTTATTATTTGTATCAATGTTTAAAACACTTAATATTTTTGTGGATAATTTTTTTTGATGAATAGAATATTAAAAAGAACAGCATTTATATGAAATAGAAACCTTTTCTAACAGTCTTTACTGTCACTTTTGATCTATTTAATGCATCCTTGCTGAATAAACGTATTGATTTCTTTAAAAAATAATCTTACTCACCCCAAAAAATGTTAAAGGTTGTGTAAATCATACCGATATGATCCATTCACTGGGGCTATTGTCAGAGTGTTTCCTTACCAAAGCAGTTTAAAAAGGTTTTTATTTTGTAGCAATGAGTAGTTAATCAGCATTGGACTTTCAACAGCATTTGTTGGTAGACATAGACAAAAGTGAGTAAAAGTGAGTTTCCCTGCTGCAATCAATGAACAGCACATTTATGTTATTATATCTCTCTGCTATGACTTCAGTGCTTTGGATTGAAGTGTTTTACGAGTGTCTTCTACACCAGACACTTGCTGACAGAGATTATCATTTTTTTCAATTCCTGCATGTCGCTTTGGAGCTGTTTGAACAGGCTCTTTTAACCCAAAAAGCACTCAGTCAATTTGTCTACCTGAATCAGGACTGAACTGTGTCTGGGAAATCCCTCTGAGACAAAGGCAGGGTTAGTCTCGTGTAGCCAAACGTTTGACTATCGGCTTACTCCACTTTGAATATTTATATGAAAATAAAATTCTTTTTTTGTGTGTGAAGATTTGGTCCAGCCATTAGCTCCTTAGAAGCGCTTATTGTAGCAACATCCAGGTTGATCTTCTTTTGCACTTTTTCAGTTTCATATTGCATGTGGAGGATGGTGTATGGCGTTTTTTATTTTGCTTTACATTATTGCTAGAACATTTTAGAGCTCTGGATTTTTTTTAAATTAACTTTTAAAGAAGGAGATATTTTGAAGAATGTTTCAGATTTTGTTAATGAAATTACTTTTCATACAATGAATGTCAATGGGGTCCAAAACAACATTAGACCCCAATGGCTTTAATTTTTGTTAAGGAAAGTCAAACAGGTTTGGAACGACATGAGGTTTGAGTATAAAATGACAGAATTTTTAATTTTTGGGTGAACACATTAATATTGCTTATGTGAGAATGTAATGGTTTCCTGCTCATTGTTAGTGTGACGAGATGGTTCTTGTTTAAATGCCATTGGAGAGAACCTGTCTGAGAGATGTGTGTGTGTTTGATTACAGACAGGACTTGGGCTCTGTGACTCCTCAGTAAGGCGGTCATGACCTTTGACACCTTCCCAGCAGGACTTGACCCAAACTCAATGTGTGCTTCAATAACGCGGCAGGATGAAAAGACAGATACAGCATTCTGGGCTACTGGTGGACTTCCC
The DNA here is from genome assembly GCA_021554675.1 of Leuciscus idus. Lineage (NCBI taxonomy): Eukaryota > Metazoa > Chordata > Actinopteri > Cypriniformes > Leuciscidae > Leuciscus > Leuciscus idus. The sequence goes on from CM038623.1 coordinate 18,787,967, forward strand.
GTCTGAGGACAAACACAGGCTGTGGAAATTGCACAGGGGTTGCCTCTACGTGTCGGCTGCACAATAAGTCTTTTGTGCACAGGGGTAAAATAAATGTTGTCTCTTTTAATGTATTTTAAAATGTAATTTATTCCTGTGATGCAAAGCTGAATTTTCAGCATCATTACTCCAGTCAGTGTCACATGATCCTTCAGAAATCATTCTAATATGATGATTTGATGCTCAAGAAAACAGTGTTAAACAATTTTTTTTCAGGATTCAAAAGAGCGGTCCATTTTGTCCAACAGAAAAGAAGTCTAAGTTTTAAATTAAATTAAAAATTAAAATGTGACAACTTACCCATACCTGACATTTATTAAAAATACCCCTATGTAGGCTAGAAACATGCACACACCATGGGAGATATTCTGTATGTATCCCTCAGGTCATAGATGTATTGTTTGTAAGTCTTTTAATTTTCATTGCGTATTTTGACAGGCTTGCCAAGAGTGAATTTGTGTAGGTGCAGAAGGCTCCAAACTCAATAACCCAGCATAACAAATTTCCGCCTGTTGGGTCTTTTCCCCTCCCCTGCTCCATCCAGAATATGATTTTATTTTAATAACAGTATGTCTGCTTCTCGCCGTGTTATAAATCAGCAGATCACAGGACAGAAGTGGGGCTGAACGCTCAGCTCATCCCCTCCAGACACTTTCCCTTCCTCTGAACATCACCTGTATTCCCACCAATAAAAGAGTAGCAAAAACCATCTCTCGCCTCTAAACCTCAGCCACCTCTAACTCTTCTTCTTCTGACTGATAAATGGCTTTCTTTCGCCCCTCTCAACTTTAATTGTATGCTCTTTTCATCTTAATGTGATGTTTGTTTCCTGCCGTTTATTAGGCGGTGACTGGGAGCTTCATAGCTATAATTTTCGATTCAGGGGGGTTTGTCAGAACTGAAGCAGGTGGAAGAACCGCTGGATCGGCTGCAAAGAGAGAGGTTTCACTGAACTGTACTATACTGTGATTGTCTATACTGTGAAATAGTGGTTCCGTATCTATCAAGGTAAATGCACTCTTTTTAAAAATCAACATGAAATTGATCAAAATTTATCATTTTTTAATACATGTTTATGGAGAATGATTCATCAGTGCACATTATTCCAAAGATGAAAAATGCTTGTCTGATCTTTTATTGGAATAATAACTTGCTCCCCCTCGGATAAAAATAAAAATATATACCTGCGTTATGCCGCCCTGAAGTACACGACTTGCATCCTGCTATCTTTGGGTCGTCTGATGACACACCAAAAACACATGCACAATACCTGGCCCTTTACTAGTGACTGTTCAGAGCTCAGCTGTGATGCCAAAAGCAGCAGAAATAAAAAAATTTGAACTAGCAAAACACGTTATTCCTTTAGTGTGTAATGTTGCTGTTTGAGCATGAAAAAGGTCTGCAAAGTTACAAAGCAGAAAGTCACTCCAAAGGGAGTTATTCTCTATATCAGTGTGCACTGTTTCTGAACTCCCTGAAACGCCCCGATTGTAGTCTCAACTTTTCTTCCGGGAACAAACACGTATTCTTCATTTAAATATATCCCGTCTAAGGCATACGCAAAATAAGGGGGCTTGTTTGAGTTAGTAGTGTGTTGAAACTCGCAGTAATGGCAAGGCGCGTTACATTTCCCAAACACGCTGGAAGCGGTTGACCAATCACAACACACTCGTCCAGCCGACCAATCAGAGCACAGCGTGCTTATCAGAAGGAGGGGCTTCATAGATACAGAAACTAATCAAAGCGTTACTGACAGACTGGGAAGAGAGGTACTGCAACAAAAATAATGTGTTTTTGGAACATTCAATCATGAAAACCTTTTCGAGCCCTTAAACAAAAGACTGGCATAATATGGCCTCTTTATGATTTTAAGATTACAGACTAAATAATAATTATGATTAAATACATTAGCACTTTTTTTGAATGATCTACAGTCAATATCGTATTGAAACAATTTCAATAATTCAAAGGCCAAATCAGCAAATTTCCCCTCCATTATATAGGTCATTCCCATCCTCAGATTACAGTTAAACCAAATTATTAATCCACAGTTCCTGATCAATAGCAATGCATGCATGAGCGTCACAGCAAGAGGGCAATCTTTTCTGAACTTCTCTTCTGAACCCAACAGTCTAATTCCCGTCTAGATTAGCAGCGCTCTGATAAATTATGCTGTGTTATGGATACATTCCTGGTCCTTCAAGGTTATATAATATTCAATATGCAGTAGAAGAGTGAGAGACAACTAAATTCAGGTCAGGACACAGCAGGACACTTTCCTTTTCATGTTTGATCCAGAGGGGTCACTTCTGCAAACTCATTAAGACAGAAATGCAAATGATCTTCTCTTTCACGATATTTCTCTTTTTTGAAGAAAAAAAGGAGGCAATTATTGCACTCTAAAACTACTGTAAAAGAAAAATACTAGGCAAGAGCTGTGCATTCACATGTAACACTGCTCTTAACTATGTTTATGTAAATTTATGTTTGCTAACAGTTGAAGGTCCGGCGATGACGCAATGTTCGGCTTTTAAATGATGTATAAGCAGTGTATGTTTTTCTTTGAAGTCTCACTGAAATGTGGATAGTTTTATGTTTTATGTTCTTGTCCATGCCAGGAGGTCAGATACCCTCATGTTATGAAATAAGCTGATTTGGATTTTTATTCTAATTATTGACTGTATATTCTAGACACACAGAGCTGCTTTCCCATACAAAGAATGAGCTTTGATTAAATTACTTCTTTGTGAACCAGGAAAATGCATTCACACACTTCACTTCATTATTTAACAATTTATTTATGATGCCAGATAACTGTACTTTTATTTAAAGTCATTTGCCTCCTGGAAATATCAGTTTTTCAGAATTGTTTTTCTGGCCATCAATCTGTGATTTGCCAATGTTGATGACAGAATTACAAAAAAAAAAAATGTTGTACGCCCAACCTTAATTAGACCTACATTTTACTATAAATACATCAATAATTTCTAAATTTGAAGTTAAAAATCCTGTTAATGTCTAGGCTTTTTAACAAGTGCAGTTCAAAAATGCCTGTTTTGAGCTTTCTGGCAGCCGTATATTTCATATGCAGCATTACATTAAAACAATCATGCATTCAAATAAATAAAGGTTAGATTATCATATAGAAACCAGTCTGTCAGGTTAATGTGTGTTTGTTTGTGTGTGTGTGTCAAGCAGCAAATTTCCCATTTGTCCTTTCTTTACGATCTCAATTCATTCACATTTACCATATGTCCCTGAATAGAATCAATCTGTAGATTTGCTAATACTGAGGACAGAATTCTAACATGCATTGTATAAAAACTGAATTAGAATTTTATTTTCTGCCACTAAAAAAAAAAAACACATTTCTTTGTTTGACTAAATAAAAAATCTGGTCAGTGCAGACACACTTAATAATCATTTTAAAATAATAAATGTTTAGCTGTCTCAGGGCTGTGGAATTACAGCCTTAATGTATTTCATATGGAGCCTTACATTTAAATAACCATGCATTAAAATAAATCCACACAGTTTACAATAACAACACATCTGTCCTGCTATGCATACATTTCATTTAAAAACTGAAAGGTTCGATTGTTATCCCGGGAGCCAGTCTCAGTGAGTGAATGCGCGAGTGTGTGTGTGTGTGTGTGTTTAAGGCTCAGCTTTCCGCTACACTCTGGAATGCGGCCAGTCCCGTCCCGTCTCTCTCTCTCTCTCTCTCTCTCTCTCTCTCTCTCTCTCTCTCTCTCTCTCTCTCTCTCTCTCTCTCTCTCTCTCTCTCTCTCTCTCTCTCTCTCACACTCTCTCATTGCTCTCTTTTACATTGCTCTCTCTCTCTCTCTCTCTCTCTCTCTCTCTCTCTCTCTCTCTCTCTCTCTCTCTCTCACTCACACTCTCTCATTGCTCTCTTTTACATTGCTCTCTCTCACTCACTCACTCACTCACTCTTGATTCGGGTTCCAAATCCAAAGCCTTTGATCTTTCTCGCTGTGTCTCCTTTACCCGGAAGAGAACCGTCGCTTTCCCTCTCAGCTGGGATGAAGGAGCGCGTGGAAATATTGGCGCGACTCCATCCTCACTCCATATATGGTCATACAAAGAGTGTGGATGAAAGAGGCCGCCGCCGCCAGATCAAAGGCAGCCGTGGCTCCGCCCACTGACCCCTCCTCCGCCTGCTTTATAAAGATCTGCCTCCTACTCCAAACTTATTCTCACGCAAGCCGCAGAAACACTTCCCAATGTTTTTCTTCCCCTTTCTTGCTTTCTACTACTCTGAGGGAGGGCTCCTTGCATTTATCTGGGTTTATATATTTAAATATTGCTAGCAGATTTTGCAGCTGTTTACATTTGCTTTATTCATTTGCAACAATTTCATAAAATCTGCTTAATATGTTAATTCGACTAAAATGGCTAAATTCATCTTTTCAATTAAAATCTGCTGATAACGATATCTGTAAGCCTAAGTATTTTTTAAAGCACTTTTTAAAGCAAAATTGTACAACTGATTATTATGTAATTGTCATTGATTAAGCCTATTTCTAACAAATATTTATCGTCAAATTTCAGAGCATGTTACACAATATGATTTTTTTCTTTCTTTTTTTGGTGTGCAACGGTTTATATTAGATAGAAATAATTCGTTATGTACACGACCCTTAATAAATTACATGGCATATCAAACATTGGATGATTATACAGTGTATGTTTTATAAATAAGCTTAATTGCATACAAAATTTTAATTTAGATTACCTTGAGAACAAAAGAAGCAGTCGGGTCAACCTCAAGTATTCATTAAATCAAGCATGCATGAGAAAATGTATTTAATAAGATGACTACGAGATAAAAACAACGTTATAGATCTTTTCAAACGCAATCTCATCCTCTATTATTATACAGCTGCATTAAAAACGATTCATGCATTTGCATATTTGATTTTACCCTTTGCAAGCTAATGCAGATCAATGATTATAGACTAATATAGACCAAAAGGTGGGTTTTTTCTGTATTTTAATGTTATTATTATTATTATTATTTTAGCATTTATTATGGTCATTTCATAATTGCAAAAAGGTGTCTCAAATATATAATACAAAAATAAGCACAAAAGGTGCTGTTGATAGTAACACTAAGAAAAATTACATATTGAATTTGTTGTGGTAATCAAATGTACTTGTTCAGAAATGATTATTAATAATTATATATTATATAACAGTTATGTTATCCGCCATCCCACATATTTAATTATAATCATTTCGATTCAAACATGCGGAAACAAAAATATAAATACATAAAACATATTTAAAATCATAAGATGATTATACAATGTTGTGCCTCTTTGTGGCTCCAATATAAGTAGCCTACATTAGAAAGCGTTTCAAACATTACGATGAAAAGCTCGTGGATATATATCGAATTAAACTGATTTACATGAAACCAGTCATCCAACATTCAATACAATGTTCACAAATGACTTCTGATGTTTCCTGTAAATCCTAAATATTTTACACCGCTTATGTATGATCCAGAAGCTCTTTTCTAATTGGTTAAACCGACGTTGTTACGACACTGTTTTCGTTTCCAATAGCCCCAAAAATGAATCTGAAAAATGAACCTCCACATTTTGTCTGCTCTCTGTCCATTTTTGTTGGACGAACTGTATAAAATCCCCCTTTACTTTCCTCTAGTGTCAGTCAATACATGTGCGTGCGTGTGTGAGGTGTCAATCACAGCGGCGGCTTCTCTTTCATCTCTATAGTCAGTCAGAGATCAGGGGGAGGAGTACAGCACTACACTCTCTCCAGCCCAACATTACTCTCAGTCTCTGCTGAGCTCATTTCTGAAGAGGGACACCTTTTTACCCAACAAACAAAACGGGAATGACACACAGCATCTGAACTCCAGCACTTTTTTTTTTTTTTGGGAGTCGGGATTTTTTTTTTAACAGTCACAACCGTCCTGCGTTCATTTGAGCTTTAACTTCTGACGCTTGCTCTAAAAACACCCAAGGAACTGTACTTTAACTTTTTTTTTCTTCTTCAACATTCAGCGCCGCTACATTTTATTTCCCCGTCTGGATTCTTGAGTGTTTCACCGGTCGCGCGCTCTTGCTGCAGTTGACCAAACACTCTCGCGCGTGTTTGGAGTGCGCGCGAGCTGAAAGTATACGGGGGTTTCTGTTGCACGCGTTCGCTTTCCGGGCGTTTGTAGGGTGAGGAGGACTTTCAATCACCCGAGAAATGCCGCAGTTGTCAGGTGGAGGAGGCGGCGGGGACCCGGAGCTCTGCGCCACCGATGAAATGATCCCGTTCAAAGACGAGGGAGACCCGCACAAGGAGCAGATCTTCGCGGAGATCAACCACTCCGAGGAGGAGGGAGACTTAGCGGAGATCAAGTCATCTCTGGTCAACGAGACAGAAATCAGTCCCAACAGTAACAGTCACAGTCACGACGTGAGTAACTCACTCCTCAGACCCACGTGAAGGTCTCCGTCAAACTTCGTGTCTAGCTGTTGGGAAGTTGGGATTTGTTTTCAAAATTAAGTGTCATGTTGATATTTTAGCCTCTGTTCTGTTAGTGTGTGTGTGTGTGTGAGTGAGTGAGTGTGTGTGGATGGTTTAAATGGTAGAGCTACACGTGTTAAAGTCAACAAACTAATTTTGACCCAGTCCTTATTTAAGCGAGAGAGTAAAAAAACAAAACACTAAAAGGGCCTCGATGGTCATCATTTTCTTCATTGATCACAGAAATAAGAGTATTCATTCAAATCATCATTAACAATATTCCCTTTTAACCCACAGTCGTTATTTAATTTTCAAAGGCTTTGTTTATTAATATTTTCTTTTACTAATCACAAAATAGTCGCTATTCAATATATTTATTTGAAATTGTACTAAGATAAAGCCTACTTATTCAGTTTATTCAACAATTTATGTTGAACAGTTATTAAACAATATTGTAAACATAATATTGCAATACCATAACAATGCTAAACGTTGTTGTTATTATTATTATTGCAATTTTTCTGATTAATATTAATTATCCAGGAAAGTCTGACAGATAATATGGTGCAATATGCACATATTTTACTATTTCTGAAACAGCTCATTATACCTCTGATTGGTTTATTGTGATATTATTTTACAATATTCTGCTATATGCTTTATTTTTATTAATATACATTTTTTATATGTATTAAAAATCAGCACACCCCATTTATGATGGCGACAAATTAATTTGCCTGTCCTCTTACAAATTACATACTGCAATTTCACACAAGGAGTAAATAATTATCCAAAATGAAACAAAATGAATTTTGTGAGAACGTTCAGTTGAGACCGAATTTTGCTCAGTTTATTTTTTGTGTTTCTCCTCTTTAAAATTTTTTAAAATAAAATACATTTCCATTACTACTTGGTCATGTGAATCAAGTAAAATGACCTGAAGAATAAGCAGATGCTTTGCTTTATTAATGAAATGTATTTCCTCCTGGCATCAACAGCATGCAGGGTTACAGCATGACATGAGAAAGAACAAACTGATGGGCTGAGTGTTAATTGGGAAAGCGGTGCCGATCCTCACTCTGCTGGAAGGCACCCAGAGGGAGCTGAACTCCAAATGGAGTTTATTTCCCGGCACTTCTGATTCATAATGCGGAGTGAACGAGAATAGTAGCGAAGCCTTTCTTTTTCCTTCCTTAAGATACCGACCACATTTGTGGTCAGACTCCACAGCAGAGAGAAAATGACTGAGTTTAATCAATGTATAAAAAAAAAAAACCCTCAAGTTATCTTTTCCTTATGGATGCCTTCAGCCAAAAATATGATCAAAGCATGCCTTATTTTGTCAGCTTTTTTTCTTCAGATAGCAGGAATCCTGGAAAAACATAAACGCGTTGCACATCAGAATTTAAGCTGTTAATATCTCTCTCCTACATTTTTGAACAGGCAGCTAGACAGTCCCAAATAACACCAGACTCTTACCATGAGAAGCACAGGGACCATCCGGACGATGGTAAGTCCTATGGCTTGGGGTAAAAACATGGCGTATTATTATTAATTATTTTATTCAGTGATGTACTTTTTTTTTATTCTCAAAGCATGCTTTTATGAAATCATGGCATTTTCATTTTATTATGTTAAAACACTTGCAAAGAAAGCAATTCACACACACACACACGCACACACACACACACACACACACGTGTGTTTATATGTATATATATATATATATATATATATATATATATATATATATATATATATATATATATGTCTCTCTTTTTTAAAATTCAAATGAATACAAGATATTATTTGTAATAAATATGCGGGTAATTATTTCAATTTGTTCATTCGCTTCACTGATCACGATGGCTTTGTGAAGGGAATTTCACAGCCCACAGTCTGTTTGTTGTCGACACGTAATGACACGTGCCAGGGAAGTGCCCCATCTTCCTGTGACACGCTGGCCTCCAAACACACCGTCTGAGACTCTATTGTCAAGAGCAGCATGTTGCTGTGATGGCCCGGAGTTCATTTGATCTCTGTTTGCACCCGGGTCTTTTTTTTTTACGCCGAGCAGGGCGCTGGGGTCACAGTGAAGTGACTTGATTGTCTTTTTGCCCTTTGTTCTCTGCTTGCTGTGAATTAGGATGCTAATTTTCAGCTAAACACTTCAGTGGCCTCAAAACGGCTTCCCCGTTTTAGATGCCTTCTTGATTTCCTGTTTAGCTTGGATTTCGTGCATTTGTAAAAAATGTGGCATTTGCTCAGGAAGTTCATTTTTGATTCGTTATTAATTGGCACTGAAAGTTTATTTTATTTTATTTTAGTGACTGGATCACATCAAGTATCAGTTCAAATAAATGTAAATCTTGCCTAGGAATTCTTATTAATTCAGGTTGAATTTTATTCTCTCACAGGAAAGCACCAGGACATGTACAGCAAAGGCCACCCATACCCCAGTTACCCAGGATACATCATGATGACCAATATGAACAATGATTCCTACATGAACAACGGTTCTCTATCGCCTCCCATTCCCAGAACGGTGAGTGTTTTCCCGTGCCGTTCACTCCCAATCCCTCGCCGTCCACCAGTGACATTTTTCATAACTTTATATCTTCCCTCATTGTAGCGTGCAGCTTTGGGTTATGACGTTAGTTGCTGCTTGGCGGCGTGTCTGTGACTAATGCTGTGACCCATATCCATATCTGCTCGTACTGTCTATACTTTTCAGTGTGGCAGATTAAAAAAAAAAGAAAATAGTGATATTTGTATGATTGTTTTGAAAGGACGTGCACTCTTCTGGATAAATGCATACAGACGTTTACCCTCTCGGTTATTCTATAAAGCAACCGCTGATGGAAGGAGGGGGTTTAAAAAAAAAAAAAAAAAGATGGTGGATACGCTAGCAGCTGTCCACCCTAATCCTGTTTGGTAGTTTTTGTGTGGTTAAGACTCCCTGTTTGGCAGTGTACTGGTGCCTGGAAGAGATGGCCGCTGCAGGCAGTCTGTGAGCCCGATGAGAGAGAGGGCTTTCTCCGCTGAGCTCATCTCATCCATTGTTTGCACAGCTCTGAATTCAGCTCCTTTATCAGTCTGCGGCCGTGCGATTATGGTTCGGTTTTTGCTCGGTTTCACCGCTGAGGTGACGGACACCAAACAGAAGATTGACCTGTAATCGATCGAAGCATTTGGGATGAATGGTTATGACTTAGTTAACAGCTTTATTGTTTAGTTCTTCTTAAGCAGATACATTGTTACACAACAAGATGTGGTTTAGATGCACAAACACAAAAAATGCCTTTGGGTCAGCAAGGTAGTCACTGGAACATCCTTTGTGGTTTAAAGCCTTTGCTTGGGAGGTACAAAAAAATCCACAAATAATAGCAGATTATTTCCACTCATACTTTTACAATGATTTTGCAGAGTTGTTGCAGAATGTGCAACTTACCTGAATTTCTCTTTTTCACTCTGTGTGCAAATAAAACCGCAATCACGCCAGATCCTTTTCCTCGAACTCCTCCGCCTGTTGTCTCTTTCTCTCCTTTGCGGTGGCTCAAATATTCGGACACAGTATCTCCAAGGCCTGGGATCGGTTTTCTGCGAGATCAAAGGCATCTTCTTTTTTTTTTTTTACTCCCTCCCCCCCCTCATTCCCCTGAAGTTTGGATTGATTTCCATTGGCTATGACATTCCAGTGCCTGAACTCCCTCCCAGTCATGAAACAGACAATATTCTGGTGGTCAGCATTTTTTTGAGTGCGTGTTGTTGCTACCTGGTGAAACGCCAACCGTACAAGTACAATGTTCTCCAGCCCCCCAGCAGTAGTGGATATTGGCATCATGGTGCTTAGTGATCCATGAAAGCTTTACATGTTGCTCTAATCTGATAGACGACATCTGGAAATGGCATCCAGGGTTCCTTTGAGATGACTAACTTGGGGTCAGCAGATAATGTTTCCAGGTAAACACTGGGGCTGCATTGTCTCTGGTGCCTGTAGCTTTGAAGTTATAATATTTTAACATTAGTATGAAATGGTGAATTGGGAATTAAGACAACCTAGGTATTTCCTCCTTTTGAAATGATTTCCCTCGCGCCGGGACGTTTCATGTAGTTCCGCTTATCTCGGGCCCCTTTTAATCAGTTGGAGAGAAGAATGGGGTGAATGGGGTCCTGGATTTCATTGAATTGTTTAATCTGTTCTTCATCCCCTTTCTTTCGTTTCTTCATCTTAAATTGGATTATTTAAAGTTCGAGCGCAAAGTTTCGTCTCACTAAGTGTTTGAGATGTTACATGTTTGACCTGTGACCCATAAGTTAGTTAATGCCTTTATCTAAACGTCCTGAAATTCTTCAGAATGTGCTGATCCAAAGGCTTTTTCACGTTTTGAAACTATAACAATAAGGGAAATTAGTGATCTACTCAAAAAGTAAGCAAATATTAGTTAAACGAAAATCTAATTTCCCTATGTATAATAGGTGGCGCTGAATATCAACCAAATTTACTCCTGTATAGTGGTTTGCACACCACTTGTTTTAGCTGCGATTTCAGATTCAGATTTGGTTGTGAAGTTGCTATCATTTGATACAAACTATGTCTTTGGGCAACATTGTAAATAGCATATTATTTCAAAACCGTGTTTGTGACAAATATTCACGTTTGGTGTGCAAAAGTCTCAGAGAAGAACAGATGTGAATTTAGAAAATGTAGAACAAAGACCATTAAATGCATGGAAATTAGATTAAATTATTAAGTAGACATACAGTATGTTGAATGCAGTGACGCTTTGAAGGATTCTACCTTACTTTCAACTAGGCTGTTTTGATGGGTAGCTTGCTCTCCATATGTATGAATGGCTACTGTAGCACATTTGCTGGAGCTACTGGTGGAGCAACTTCTGTCCTTGTGCCGTTTACCTCCCCCATCCTGACTGGCCTCTGGCAGTGGAGCTCGGGAAGAACCGACCCAAGATATACACTCGCACTCGGCCTGCTTTGATGTGGGATGTGACGGATCTCTTGGCGTGGACATGCCGTGGAATCACAAACCCCCCCAAACCCTGGCTTTGCCTAAAGAGATTTCACACAGCTGGATCATCTACTCTCACTCTTTTCCTTTCTGCACCATTCGAAGAAACTACAGTTCCCAGCAGCCCTTGTGTGTGGTTTTTGTAACATTATTTCTGTAGCACACTTTCATAGTTTTCAGTATAAGCATTATTATTTACATCATAATCTACACTTTTGAACTTCTAAACTCACCCATATGCCTTCCTGACGCTCTAAGCACGTACTTTAAACGCGTGTCATCTTTTGATGAAGGCAAGCAAAGCAAACCGCACCCACACATGGGTGATAAGGGGCAAACAAGTAGCCATATCATCTGTTGAGCAGGTCTGAACACCAGCGTGGCCTAGACCTCGCAGATTTCAGCAACCCACGGCCCTTTGAAGTGCACTGGTACAGACCCAGGGTTTTGAAACAGAGGGCCATTGATACTCTGTTTACATCGGCTGGTTACCACAGTCATATTGAATCCATGTGTCGGATGTACAAAGAAAAACAGGCTGGCAGTGTTATTAGGTTAATTTTCAAAGGTTTGCCTCCATGGGGCATTTTACCAACCCCGAAATATTAATGTCAAGCGACCCACTGAAATTCGTTAATTGCAATGTCTTCATAGTAGGAGACTATAAAAACTTTGAAATTCTGGCCAGAACACCCAAATGAAATTGCTTTTGTGCGTATTCGAGAAATGCTGTCATATATATACGTGTATATTGTATTACGAAGATGGTTGAATAATTGCTTTTGTTCCTCTTTGTAAGTCGCTTTGGATTAAACCATCTACTAAATGCATGAATGTAAAATTAATTAACAATTTTCGTAATATACAATGCCAAGTTTATATCATTTTATCATTTTTGAGCTGGCGTTGAACAGGCTTGAACACACGAGTGTTATTTCTTGACTTTTTAATGCACATCTATTCTGCAATCCAGCGGTAGCACCTGTTGAGAGGATCCTGAGGGCACGTGTAAATGAAGTGCAATGTTGTGTTTTGTCTTCGCATCACAGTTGTCATCACTTTTCCTGTATGTTATGTCTCCAGGCCCGGCTGTGACCCTCCAGCGGCCTCTTTAAATCCTGCTTTATTTTGACAATATAGCTGACGCTCTTGTACGAGTTTAGTTGTTTTTCTTTTGCATTTTTTTCTTTTGCAACTCCTTTTCATTGAATGTTTTTTGCTTCATTTTGTGTATTCTCCTTCCCAGTGTCATTTGAAGCTCGTTTAGTCTCGAATGACTTAAAATCCCCATGTTTTTCTCATTTTACAATTGTTTGTTTGAGAATCGACATTCGATGCGTGTCAGTAACCCTCTTCGCTAGTTGTATAACTGTTGAAAATTGTGTAGTACTGGTAATTTTGGCACGTAGAAACACCAGAACAGACAAGTCGAGTGTCTCGTCAAACCTTCGTCATCTCAAGAGAAATTCATCAGTGACAGTGATTGAAACCGCATTGTGTTTGCGGACATGCATGCACGCATCTCTGAACTTCACTTGCACTGCTTTTTACTGATTAATAGAGGCTCTGTGCCACTAGGTTCCACTTTTTTTTTTTCTTTTTTTTTTTCTGAAGCTCATTATTTTTATTTTTTTGTCAGGCTGTTTGTGTATGTGGGGGCAAAAGAGCTTCACATGCTCCGTGGATCAGACGCCACTGAAATATTCATGCTCCCTGGTGTAGGAGTTTGGTAAAGGGTTTCTCTGAGTTACAGTACAAAAGATGGCTTGCCACCAGGCTTTATTAGCAAGGCTGTTTAATGGATGTATGGATACAGCCTCTTTTTTTTCCCCCTTTCTTGCATGCACTCACTCCCTCTCTCTGTGTTGCACACCAAAACCCCTCTCTTTCGGCATCTCGCAGTCAGTCAACTCATGTTTGCAGCGGATGGGAGGGGTGGGCTTTGCTATCAGCTCTTTTTGTGTGGTCTCTCGGCCGTAAAAAACACCCTGTTCTTTGAATGTGAAAAGAGCCTGTCTTTAATTTTTGGGGAACTCATAAAAGTTTGTCGCTCCTTTCATATCTGCCCGCGGAATTAAAAACAAATGCTTCCTTTTTTCATCCGCCTTTGAACTGGCCAATTATGGAGTTGTGAAAATAAAAATCACCCTGTCAATCTCTCTTGCTCCCTCTCCTCCTATTTTACTCCTTTCTTTTCCAGCTTTTTCCGTTTTAACGTCGCTCTCTTTGATTTTTCTCTCCTTCGCTCCCTTGTTTTTGTCTTTTTCTGTCTTCCCTTCTCTCTCGTTTGTGTTGAAGGTGTGTGTGTTGGGGAGGGGGAGGGAGGGGGGGGGGGGGGATCAGTGATGTCAAAGTCAAAACCGAGAGCATTAAGAAAACTGGCGAAATGCAATCCAGCTGCAATCCGACATGACGCTGGAAAAAGGGGGCTGTGGAGCAGAGAGCTGCGGCGTATTCCCAGGGCGCACAACTGCTCGCGGCCTTGGCTTTGATCTCTTCAAAGCCTTCTGCCTCCTACTAGATGAAGAGTCTTGGCTTCGTTTCGTGAGCGTTGGAGAGAGAGAGAGAGAGAGAGAGAGAGAGAGAGAGGAAGGGGAGGGTGAGCGAGGGATGGTGAGGGGAATTAGAGGGGGTTGTTGTGCATGGAAATGGATTGGGGGGGGGGGAACTGAGATGGGGAACGTAGAAAAAAAGTGACAAAGATACACCGAAGGAAGGCAAGCAGGAAGTTAAAGGTGTCCTCTTGCCCTATTCGGACCAAAATCAATCAGATTGTGGGAGTAATTACATGTAATTCAGCACAAGTCTCAGGGGGTTTTGTTACCTGAGGGACTCTGACCCCAGAAACGGAGCCCAGGCAGGGGAAGGGAGGACCAGCGGAGGGAGGGGGAGAGGAGGTGTTGAAAAGCAGGCTGCCCTGTTGCCGTCCAGCAGAGCAGAAAATGGGAGCACAATGCAGTGATTACCCTTGCAGATGTCCCCATATTTATGCGGGCGATGTTTTGGTGTGGCGTAGGCGGTGGGATTGCTACGGAGCTAACGAGGCTCGGCTATTGTAGTGGAGCGTGTGCCCGGTTCTGCCAACACACCCGCCCCCCCCAACCTCCAGGCTTTCCCACATTAGACTGAAACGGGGAAACTAGCCCGCCCCTGGAGGTGTCCAATTTGTGCAAAATACACTTACTTAAGATGCTGATGGCAACATAAACACATTTTCAGTGACCCAGAGAGCAGGGTGGCCTGTAGACATCTGTTATGGTGATATATAGGCTACACTGGAAAGAAAACGGTGTATAAACAACTTTCACAAACAATTACTAAGAAATAACAAGTAACACATTGAATTACATGTGATATTTTGTAGTAGAAAAACTGACTTGATGAATTTATTAATGAGCAAATGAAATTTCTGAAATTTATTTTTATACATACGTTTATATTATATCAGTTTATATTAAAACAATAAAATATATAAAATTACTTATTTTTATGTAAACAAGTTTTGTATAAAAATGGAATAATTTACGAAAATCATTTATATGTGACCCTGGACCACAAAACATGGGTCAGTTTTTTTAAAATTGAGATTTATCTGAATCTGAACAAATAAGCTTTCCATTGATGTATGGTTTGTTAGGATAGGACAATATTTAGCCGAGATACAACTATACAACTAAATCTGGATTCTGAGGGTGCAAAAAAATCGAAACATTGAGAAAATCTCCTTTAAAGTTGTACATTTATGTTCGCGATTGTGCTGCATTCTCTCACAAAAATAAATGTTTTATATATTTACGGTAGGAAATTTACAAAATATCTTCATTGAACATGATCTTTACTTAATATCCTAATGATTTTTGGCATAAAAGAAAAATCGATAATTTTAACCCATACAATATATTGTTGGCTATTGCCACAAATATACCCGTGCGACATGTGACTGGTTTTGTGATCCAGGGTCACATATATAATGTTTCAGTTAGATTTTTTTTTCCTCAAAGAAATTACTTTTATTCAGCAAGGACGCATTAAATTAATCAAAAGTGACAGTAAAGACATTTATAATGTTACTTAAGATTTCTATTTCAAATAAATGCTGTTCTTTTGAACTCTATTCATCGAAGAATCCTGCAAAAATATTAAGCAGCACATTTTCAACATTGATAACAATCAGAAATGTTTCTTGAGCAGCAAATCATCATATTGGAATGATTTCTGAAGGATCATGTGACACTGAAGATTGGAGTAATGATGCTGAAAAAAATGCACAGGAATTAAAGACATTTCAAAATATATTAAAATAAAAAAAAAAATTGAAATTGTAATATTTTTTTTAATTGTAATATTTATGTTTTTGCTGTATTTTTGATCAAATAAATGCAGCCTTGGCAAGCGTAAGAGACTTCTTCCAAAAACATTAAACAATTTTACTATACATACTACTCCATTCTTGTTTTGTTTTCTCCTATGTTTATGTACTGATGTTCATGCCTCGATCACGGTTTACACAAACCGTAACCATTACCAGTGCCCCCTCATCTCAGCCTATTGTTAATAAGGTTCATCAGACAAATTGACTGCTCTGCTGCTTTGATCTGATCTTTCATCTCTGATTCTGGCCTTCTGCATTACTGTTACTGATCTCAACAGACCTGCATTGTGATGTTTTTTTCCCCCCTATCGCTAATTGATTTGAGCCCATGTGGAGTGTTCATTTATTGCTGAAGGGCCCTTCACAAATATATAGAGCTTGTGATATAAGACTGCATGTTCAAATACACTCTAGAACGGGCATTTCTGTATTTTTTTTAGAACATGCGCTATTATTCACCCCCTATTTTGTTCTATGATTTGCTCTCAGTCTAACTCACTCTCGTTCTGGTTGCGGATGTGAGGCCTGAGACGAGTAGCACTTTGTTTACTTTCCCCGGTTGTTTGATGCTGGATGATGAAACCTATAAAAATACTCCGCAAGACTGCGTTTGTTCATCTTTCCCTTTGTGCACCTCGTACCAACTTCTTGCAACCACTTCAGCGCTTAATAATGACATCTGTGCCTCTCAAAGGATGTGCATAGGTAAAAATAACATTTAATTTGCATCTTGGTTCGAGACTACACTATACTGATGTTAGGCCTGCAAACTTCTGAAGGAACTTGACTATGTTTGTTACTCAAAACCTTAAAACCCTTTTGATCTGAAATGTTTGAAATGAGTTTTGTAGATACAAAACTAGTCTAGTTTACATTTTTTTATATTTATCGAAATTTTATTTGTAATTATAATGCATGTGGCTTTTATGATGATTAATTGAGAGACTACATGGAATTTATTCTGTTAGTTATAAAAGTATTTCTCACACCATTTAAAATGATGCAGTGATGGCAAAAATGATTTAAAAATAGTGAAACTTTAAAAGAAATGGTGACCAGTTATAGGGCCTAGGCTTTCATATATTTTAAATTGATATCTTGATATTAAACATTAAAATAAAAGATTTTTTTTTTTTTTTTAATGTGTCATAGTTTCGAACATTTGTAGTTTATGTCATTGACTGACTGTGCGTAGAATCATAAAGATGGCTGGAAGCGATCACTGAGTTACCAAGATTTGGAGATGGGCTGACGTATTGAAGTTTTGAAGCTATATTTCAAATGATCTAGCATGTAAGCATTTTATATGAACGCAAATGCATTAAAATATCTCTTTGATGATGTCCGTTTCAGTCCTGTTGAGAATAAGCCTTAGGGATACATATTGTTGACACAAATAACAGCTGTAAGACATAAGAAAGAAGTTTAAAAAGTGTTTTCCACAAATTTCTAGTGGATAAAAAAGTTGCATAATTTAGTTGCATAATAGTCAAGAGTTGCTACTTGCTATTGCTAGTCGGTTACAGAAAGGTGGTATTTCTCATTCTTGAGAGCATTTCATTAGAGAACAATTTGTCTACGCCCCTGAGTGCAAGATGAGTCATCAGTATTTTCCGTCTGTACAACAGAAGAGAAACACTGTAAATACATATTTACTTGACATTTGCACAAATATGACCTCCAAAGCTAACAGACACGGAATAAAAGCCACACATGTCAAATTCATCAAATATATTCCGATTGGCTGTGACTTGTGTAGTGCATTGTGGAGTTTTGGGGATTTGGAACCATAATGGTATAATTCATATTCCAGCAGAATACTCTAGGTAGGTTTGCCTGGCATACAATGATATTTATACCTGGTCTTTAATCAATATTAATGTATCTTAGATGGCATACATCTATGCTACTTATGCATTATAGATTTAGTCTGCAGTTATTGGAGCCATTTTGAAGATAAACTCACTGCATTAGAATTACTGACTGATAGTTTCTCAGCTCGTTCTGTATCTACACGCCCATGACGTGATGTTATTTATGAACTTGTTTTGAGATTGAACATTAATTAAAACCTTGTTGTAGCACATGGCACCTTTATTTACACTTCTGTTTTTCAATCTGTTATTTAATGGACGATGCACAAGAATTTTGCAGACACAGGGTTAGGCTAATTTTATGAGGGTTATTTATTTTTCCCGTTAGACCAGATCTTGGACCTGTTCCCTCTCCTATCCCATTATCTCCTATTTAAATTGCACAAAGTCAAGAAAACAAAGATCTTGTGCACGTTTGCATACTCCGCCGCCGCGTCTCGCCTTGTTTGCACACAGCCGATGTTTTGTTTGCTTTAGTCGGGACAATAGCCACAAAAGTATCGAACCGGGGGAGGTGCCCGTCTTGTGTGTGAGCCGACTTTCAAGAGCTTGTTGAAGTGCTCCCTAGTCATGCGTGGGTTGAGAGAAGTCATTTGTTCTCCGGGGATTATAGTGCGAGTGTGTGTGTGCGCTCTCAGACTGAGGGTTTTCACTGGCTGATGCTAAATTGAAAAGCAGTTGTGTTGAGGTTAACTAGCTAATTCCCTCACAATGTGGGGAGGCCACATTTATATGAGAGGTTTGTGCGTAATGCGGTATTGTCCTACCTACAAGCAAAACAGTGCAACAAAGGCTTTGTGTGATAAAAGAGTGAAGATGTAGGGTTGTTACAATTGATCCCTCTGTCTTATTGAGACTTATTCAGTCTTGAATCTGACAGAATAGATTTGGATCTCTTGCGCTCTTTGAGAAATATCACATTTACTTTTTAAATGATCTCTGTGACGGAAAACTGCACAAGTAACGATTTCAAGCAAAATAATATATTTTTTTGTTGTGTAAATTAGTGGAACATTAATAACATGCTAGTTGATGACAGGTGTACTATTATTTTTCTTAGTGATGAGACTTAATTTTCATCTGGTGGATAAAATATCTTATAGACTTACAATAAAGGAGGGACCTCACCTCAGTTATATTTAGTGACCAGAGTGTCATATGATTTCATAAGCCTTATGATTTCTGTGATGCCAAAAACAAAAACTGCTGTGCCTGCCGTCTGAGGGTATGATGTCATCGAAAAATGAAATAATTTTGTGTTACTACGATAATTCAGGTCGAATTGTTATCTAGCTCCTCTAATTATTCAATGGCGAAGACATCCCTTCCATCCCAAAAACCATAGTTTTCATTAGAGATGCACCTATATGAAATCTTGGCCGATACCGATAATTATTTATATTTGAAAGCTGATAACCGATATATTGGCCCATAAATCTAAATCCAAATTTTTATATAATTTGATTACAAAAACTGAAATCTCACCATTAAAATCCATGTCCCAAGCACACAATTATAATGTTCTCATTATAATCTTATGTTCCTATATGACAGACTTTGCACTGTATTTTCCTTTTTTGAGCGATACCAATCATATTTCAAGCAATTCAAAAGCATCATGTTGAACAGTGCGTATCTGAAGTGTCTCAGCTGAAGGAAATAATCCATTATTTATCGACTTTAATATATCAGCCAAATTTTCTTATCGGGCCGATAACGATAACATCAAAAATGAAGCCGATACCGATATGGTTGCTGATATCGTGCATCCCTAATTTTCATGAGCAGCTCCCTACATAACACGATAGATAGTCCAAGTAACTAATATATTACAAATGTGACAAGATTAAGGAGTTAAAGCGATCACTAAAAGGGGAACCAAAAGAAGAAAACATATATTAAGAGTCTGTTATCTCACTTTTCAGAAACACTTTGGGAACTGATGCTTAAACCGGGCGGTGGAGGTATTATAATAATAATAATTATAAGCCTGGAACATCTAAACTTTAAAAAGAAGGGTTACGATTAGGCAAAAGGGAAGGACCTGCGTTAATATCAGAGAAGATTTCCAGCGCTGTAGAGCCCTTTAAAGGGATATTTCACCGCTGGAAAGATGAATGTGTATTTAAATTGGGTCATTTATGTAGTAGAAATATTGGTGCCTTCTAGACTGAGAAAAGCCAGAAAATGTATTTTTGGCTCATGTGGATGAAAGACAACAACTCCCAGAATGCACTTGCTTCGCTGCCCTACGAGGACACTCCCAAACCACGCCTACCGGTTACAGAGGGCAGTATCGGAAGAAATGATACAACTAGGCTACTAGTTGACTCGAAACTGAAAAGATGACTTTTTTTTATCGTGAGATCCCACCCTCTATGGGCGGGTTGAAAACATGCGGAACGAGCTCCTACTACTGGCTGTAGTCTCTCGCCTCGGGCCAAAAAAGCCTCCGATGACACAAAATGACAATTTTTGCGTCATCTGAGGTTTTTTTTCAGACACACAATACAGAAATCTCTCGTCTCAGGGGGACATGAGGGAGGGAAGCACGGTCATTCGAAAATACTACCGGGTTTCTACTGATACAAAGCTTAATGCCAATCGGTGAAGTATCCCTTTAAGGAGCAGGAAGGCCTTAAGCTTGCTTTATTTCTTCTCGATACGCGAGTAACGTTGTTTTTTCTGCGTTTCACAGAACTAAGATATGCTGTCTCTTGCTTGATCGTAACCCTTCTTTTTAAAGTTATTCCCCTGGCATTTTCCTCTCTTGTATTTTCTCTGCCATCTCTCTCTTTCTATAGTCGTTCTGCTAATGTCGGTCTTGTGCACTGAGGTCTCTCTCCTCCCCCTTACTGCTGATTGGTTACAAGTGTGTTTTGGTGCTCGGTCCGATCCACATTGAAACAGCGTTTTTCCAATCTCTTACTGCACCTTGAACGGCAGAGTATGTATTTTCTGCAGAGCTAGTGGCAGCAAAGGTAATTGGAAAAATATTGGTTTCCAAACATACAGAAGACTGCATTTATCTCAAGAAACAAGCAGTATTTACTGTTTTCTTAATTTCATGTCATTGTATTGCCGTTTCGTAGAAATGTACTTTTACCCAATTGGCAGACACTTCTTACAGTGCATTTAATTATGATTTTACTATTTATAATTTCATGCATTCCCTGGGCATCAAACCTATGACATTGACATTGCTATCTGTGGAAAAGTTTACTTAGCACATTAGCACTTTAGAAAATGGAAAACACTTTACCTTTAAATATAACAGTATGCTTGGGATACAGTGGGTTTATTTGGAGAGTTATATCAGAGTTTGGGGTGGTATCCTAAATGAGCAATTACACTGCACATTTCATCCCATTGCTGAACACTGGAAACACAAGCTCATGCAAAAAAAGTTTAACCTTTCGCTGCGCTCAAAAGTTCAATTTTGGCGAACTCTGAGCTGCGAATTTGTATCACGCGAAGACGTGTGTCCAATAGAAGATCGATATATGATGCAGTGATCTTTTAACTGAAATAACAGAACGCAATCTTTAAAGCTTTAAAGGTATGCAGCATCGCAGAAAAGTGAAGTAGATTGTATATTTTTACATTTTTGATTTATAATAATTGTAATATGTTGAGCTTGTTTTTAAAAAAGACGCCACAGAGCGTGATGTCATAACATGACCGTTGCAGAGCTCAGAGAAAATGTGTGCTCTGCGCATGCAACTATTGAATGTTTATGACGTGCGCAGAGCAGAAATCCACATCTTCTGCTATGTTAATTTGCTTTCAACCGGTGTAGACTTCTGTCTCTTTCCCACCCTCCCCCTGCTCTGCTTCCTCTTTTCTTCTCATCTCAATCCCTAACTCTGGGCCGTAAAGCTCAGGCTTTGTTGCTGAGAGTGTGAAACTAGGTCACTACCCGGCATCTGAAGTAGCTCCATTCACTACAGCCCAGCACTTCTGATGTTGCAGGTACAGTCACACGTGCACGCGCTCACACGGTAACACACACACACGTGTGGCAGAGGATCACCACTTCACTCAAACATTAACCTGAGCCTGCGAGGGAGCGGATTGTTCCAGCCCTCCATCACAAGCTCCCCCACAGGCCTCATTCTCCCCTCGCTGCAAGTTCCTCCCAAATCCAGAGTGGCAGCCATTTATGTGCCGTATACCTGTGTCTGCACATGCCAGGCAAATCCCATTCCTTCAAACGCCTGCTCAGAAATGACTCAAGAACTTGGTATATCTTCCACCGCTTCCTCCTTTATTTGTGTTGTAGAAGAAACTGTTTTTTTACGTTTTGAGGGAAGAAGCTTGTGCAAAACTCAGTGCCATGATGCTAGGTTGTTTTTGGTGATTGCTGTGCAGTTAGGTGTTCTGAGCTATTATCGTGAGGATCAACTATTACAGCAATTGAGGAGTTGAAATGGGTACATACAATTTATTTTTTTGTGGTAATGATTCTGCTCTTAACCTTGTGGTTGGACCAATTATTTCTGTAGAAAAGACTATTTATCTATTTTGAAAAAAAAAATACATCTATTTTAATGTCTATTTGATATAATTTTATGCATGTACTTTGCATGTATGAATTTAAATCAAATCAAATAAAACATTTAAAATATTAGTTATTAATGTATATTAAAATAGATTAAAACATAAAATACATTTTTAAAATGTATTTGTTTTTTACATTTAAATTGCATGTATTTTTATTTTCTTAATTTTGTTTCTTTAAAGTGTTTTTTCTTTTTTTTCTTTTTGTCTCATTAGTTTAGTTGATTTGTGACAATTTATCGTAATGGACCCTTTTCACGGACTGTGATGACGCGTTTTCACAGTTATCAACATTGCAAATCTAGTCATTTTTTTACAAAACTGAATACACATTTATAAGGCTATATATTGTTATTACATTGTCAGTAAATGACAAAAAGCTAATTAACGCTTCTGTGAGGGTGTTTCTAATACAATGACTGAGGGAGTGACAGCAAATTTGACATCTTTCTCTCTTCTGACTGCTGTAAATCAATCTCTCAATCTTTTTCCCTTCTTTTGGAAAGTCGTGGAAACACTTTTGCAGATTTTAACAACCATTAACAAAAAAAAAATCTGATTGCTTGAAAAATTAACAGTCTGCCTCTACTCAAGCCACATGATTTTAGGGATCATTCATGTCTGTTACACGCTAATGGTTTGGGTTGTGATGTTAAAAGCCTTAG
Organism: Leuciscus idus; assembly: GCA_021554675.1. Classification (NCBI taxonomy): domain Eukaryota; kingdom Metazoa; phylum Chordata; class Actinopteri; order Cypriniformes; family Leuciscidae; genus Leuciscus; species Leuciscus idus. The sequence continues at coordinate 18,811,013 of CM038623.1, forward strand.
AAAGTGCGTCTACTGTTCATTTAGCAGTCCTTTAATTTGTGCTTTGCTACTGAGCTGTTTCATTTTTGTTGTCTGTAAAGCTAGCACTAGCATGTTGCGATTGGCCAGTCTGATTATGTTGGAGTATCGGCCTTCCATAAATAACCGAGTGAGAGTGAGAGCGAGAGCTGGCTCGGTATGAAAGAAAGGAATAAACAAGTATTCATTCACATGCTTTCCACACATACAACAACATTGTGAGGATCACGAATGCGTGTGTTTGGCATGTAGAAGTCGAGCTGGCTTTTAAAGTTTAATGTGTGTGGCTGTTGTGTCAGAATACATGCTAATGGTACGTTGTGTGTGTGTGTGTGTTTGGCCAGTGGATGCTGCGTTGCCCGCTGACACCGGTCCACTTCAGTGGAATGTTTGACCTTTCGGTGGCGCTTTGAAGTGACCAGGTCCTGCTGTGCATATGAGCCCTGCGTAAGCCTCAAGGTGAACGTGCAGCAGGATGTTGAGGACCCTTATATAACCTCCACGCAATGCAAAACTGTGACGATATTACCTCACAACCAATCAGCAATGTCCATATAATTGTAAACGCAGTCTGTTAATTGTCGTCACAGCCCACACTCAACACTTTCCACTTAATCCTTTGTTGTCAGTTTGTTGCAGCATTATTGTCGCCTTATTGTCTTGATAATTATTGTTTTATCCTCAATGAGCTTTAAATTCCTCGTCCGTGGCGTGTGCGTCGCCTCAGGTTGGCGCAGTTCCAGCCTTTGTGTATCAGATTTGTGTTTGTTTTATGGTTCACATCTGTCAGAATGCAGCACTGCATACGCCGGTGATGTGGTTTTCTGGGCCATTAATGGGTGAGATGTTTGATGTTCTGCTCCTCTGCTTGACTATTGCAGATGACAGCTGGTGCACTGCTGTCAAATTTCTGAATGCCATGCTTTGAACTTAAGCTATATAATATATATATAATATATATGAAGAGTTCAGATGCAAAAGCCTCTAAGTGCCATCTGAAAATTTCTTCTAGAATGATCATTTTTATCAAGCTCATATATTTAAGTTCAGTAATTTCACTTAAATGACAATTAATAGGCAATTTTCATTGCCATTTAAGTGAAATTACTGAACTTAAATATACGAGCTTGATAAAAATGATCATTCTAGAAGAAATGTTCAGATGGCACTTAGAGGCTTTTGCATCTGAACTTGTTTTTACAGAAGTTTTTTTTTTAATATATATATAAAAATTCTTCTGTAAAAACTGCCTGATCAAATGTAAAATATTTATTTGTTTATTTTTATTTTTCAAATTTCTTTTAAATTTACATTATTCTTTTTTGGTGGGTGTAACATCCAGGTTCTGACAACAATGTTCAAAATAGACTTGTCCCTGATAATGATTAAAATAAGGTCTGTCTTTCGCTCACTCTCTTTCTTTTAAACCCTTTAGGGCAGGCTTTCCTCCATTCGTTCCCGTCTCCTCTACCTCTCTCACTCTCCATCCACCCTTCGCTTCCTCCTCTTGTTTGTATCGTTACCTTGGGCATGTGGCATGTGCCATGAGAGCTCTTCATTAATTGGGTTTGGTTACTTTAAGCCCCAGAGCCAACAGGCCATCCTGCCAATATCACATTCCATTTATAACCCACTGCTCTAGACTGGGCCTCTCTTTATTTTGGGTGTCTCAGCACTGGGGTTGCTCACTTACTGGGGCTTTAAAGGGGCCAATATATCGAATTGAGTGGGCAACGTGTGTGTGTGTTTATCTTTGTTATTTAAAGGTCATGCATTCCACCAATGGGATGTGAGTATGAACACCTGGGCTAGGGTGTGTGTGTGTGTGTGTGTTTGTGGGCGAGAACTGTTTTGGCTGGTAGTACAGGGTGTGTTTCTATTCAGGACTGGGCTGTGTTTTGTCAAATGTTTCAATAGTCACAAACCTAAAGCAAGTACATTTTTCTCACAACAATTTTTTGGTTTTTGCTTGTTTATTCTATTTTCCTGTATAGTGCTAAAGAAATGTGCATGGTTAAATATACGTTACCTTTGTGTATGTCAATTTACTGTTTACAATTTAAGTTAATTTAAATTCCCTCCTCTAACAATTATTGCTATTTTATTACTTTTTTTCTGTACTACACCACTGGATTTATTTATTTATTCATTCATTTATATCATGTTTTTTTTTTTTTTATGGTTGTAACTTCCATGTTCCAACACCAGCATTCTCTTTTTTTCTTTTCAACAGCAATTTTTTTATTTTTCTTTATTGCTTAATCTGATTTTGATTTGGGAAAGTTAGGCATCTTACACAGTGCTTTAAAGGAATTTTCAGGGTTAAATTGTGTCAATGTCAATTTATCACAGAAGATAGTTTCAACCCATTCGTCTTACAAACAAACTAAAACACACACAGTTTCAAAAGTATAGCCACAAGACTTGTACATGCTGACTGCCTGCCTGACATCGCTTACTGACCTTGCCTTATGTGGATTAATTTAAATATATTTTATGTGGTGATCATCATTATTATGCATATTGAATCCAGAACAACCTGAATATATGTATTGTTTGAACCTACCTATGTATGCATTGCATTCACTCTTTAATTTCCTTTTATTCATGTGTGGTCATCTCTCTCGTGGGTGAACAGTATAGAGGGATTTCACCTAGATTTGTAGCTGTTTGGCAATCTGTCGTTACCACTTAAGTTGCCAACTCTCGAATGTTTGCAAAACACCTTGCACTCTTTCACTCAGCCGCTTTATTGTAGCCGCGGGCATGAGGAGTCCTCATTGCATATAAATTACAGTAGAGGGAAGCGATTATTATAACCCTCCCCCCCTCCCCTCAACACCACGGAAATGAGATAATTGAGTAGAGGACAAAGGGCTGGTGGTGCGAAGAAAACGCTTGTTGGTAACATACTGACAATGTTTTGGGCAACATAGGATGATTGGAAAAATGTGCTTCTACCTAAATTTTGGCAAAACTACAAAAAAACATGTAGTATTTAACTGCAGTTTCCAGCTGAAATGAACACTAGTGGCAGTAAAACATCAACAATTCTTATATTACTACTTACAGAGACCAATTATATGTTAATAAAGACTTATTTTCGCACAGTTAAGAACACTTACCATAGTGCATGATTTGTAAACGAATCTATTTAGACATTTGCATCACATAACCAGCTCCATATGGATGGCTTTTCTGATGTATTAAACTCGCTCTGTAACTCGCATGAACTTGAACTTGCAATGCGAAGCAATCGGGTACGAATCCCATGAAACGCCAGTCACGATAAACAAGCTCAAAGTCTTGTAGAAGCAGCGGAAATAGCATGGTTGCTTCAACAAATGTGTTTGATCTCAACGCTGGCTTTTGTCAACACTATTAGTTCGGTTTAGCGTCAGGATTAGTGTAGTTGGTACGTTATTTTCAAACGTGATGGAGCATTAACCTTTTAGTGCAACTCGCCAGACATTTCCTTTCTGAAATGCCGCGATACGCTCAACAACCAACATAATAAAGCGTTACCAGTTCTGTTTCGGATAAAAGTTGATGTGCTTTTAGGGCTACTCACTGGACATTTCACTCTGAAAGTGTAGCGAAACACGTAAGAAGCAACTTAATGTCATTTTGCAGAAATGTTGCCACAGGCAGTTTTTTTGTTGTTGCAATGAACCTGGTTAGGTTTTGGGTTAGCAAAGCCATATCTGGATGGTAAACCTGCACCTGCTGTGAAAGACAGAAAATGGGTTATCATCTAGACCTGATCATTTTCATTAGCTTTCAGTGTTTGGTGCTGATTGGTTGAAGTAGAAGTGCTTTTTTGGAGAGGTTGCTGAACTGAACAGTGTCCATTTTGTCTCCCAACTCATTGCACCCAAGTTTGCCATTTCCCGCACTCTTGCTTTTTCCTCTGGATTTTCTGCAGGCCCTCAGCCAGCTTGAGTTCTGCACAATGAAATTTCTTTTAAACCACATCTGAGGGGCTCTAGAGGCAGGGTTGGCCAGACCTGCTTATAAAATCCTAAATGGACATGCTTCTTTTCAATCGGCACCGCCTCTCTGCAAATATGAATAGAAAAACCTAAGCCTATTATTTTTCTTCATAATAAAAGCGAGAAGGGGGGAGGTACGTCCGTGCCATATCCTGTCGCCCTGGCCTGTGAGAAATCTGGCCCCTGAGAGATCCTTAGGGATAAATCGCCATGGCACCATCCGACCCGGGTTCCTGTGGGCATTCGGGGTGTCCGGCCACTTCCTGGTCGGGTTGGGCGAAAGTGTTTTTAGTTTAATACGCAATTGAGCCGGGTTGGGAACTGGGTGGCGCAGCCTGTGATCTCAAACCACCTGGAAGGATTTGAATGGCCTTGAGTGGCGGTGAATCACTCTGCGTGACTTTTATTTAAGACCTCAGAAAGCCAAAATAACCAAACCCTGCCTTTTGTATATTAAAGGCAACCACATTTTTGGAAAGCTGAATGTATTTTAAATATGACATTTTATTTCTCTCTCTTTTTTTTTTTTTGGGAAGAGTGAGCATTTTTCAAGGTTGTGCCTCGGGGGCCCCTACGAATTGGCACTGCAGTCTTGAGGTTCCCTGCTGGAATTTTAGCTTCATGCAATGCTCCGAGATGGCAGTTTATTAAGAAGTTGAGAGAAATGGGCTCTGACAGCTGCGACTGAGAGGACATAAAAGAGGCCCCGATCGAATAAGGTGGAACGCAAAGTGCCAGCTCCCACTTTTCATGGCTTCCGTGAGCCGAGGACCCCGTATTGACACACTGGAGAGTTGTGGTGTCTTTTGTATGATGCTTGCGTTGGACTCCTTTCTTCGACTCGAACTGTTTTAAGTTCTTCCTCCGCTCCTTGGTATCTCTTTTTCTCCTTTTCTCGGAGACAGAGACTAGGGGCTTAAATGAAAAATATGCCTGCCTCTTATCTCTCTCCCAGAGGAAAAGCCAATAAGAGCTGAGAGGCGTAAAATGAAGAGGGGGTAAGGATGCTATCGTGCAGTCTTCCAGTGAAGGCCTTTCACAGTAGCTACTGCCCCCCAGTCACATATTAGTAATGAGGGTGAGTCAGGGAGCAAAAGAGCCTTTTTAAAACTACTAGTCCAGATTAGCCGTGACCTCTGACCATCAGTTGAACCTGTATTTAAACCACATAATGGAGTGAATTATTAACAGGCTATTTTTTGTTTTTTATTTTATTATTTTGTAAAAAGAGCAAAGCAGATGTTTTACTGTTGTTTTTAATTTATTAATAATGTTATATTTTTATGTTATTACTTTTATCTGTACAGCACCAGTGTATATAATTAGTTATGCTTGTTTCATTTAAATCATGTGAATTCACTTATTTAGATTATATCAGCCATCATATTGATAAACAAGTCTTACAAAAAATCATCATCTGATTGAATCTGATCCATCATAAACCTTGTCAGCCTGCCTCATGAATATTAATTGGGCACATAACGTTTGCCCAGTACCAATTTCAAGTTTGTTCGATTGACTGCAGATGTGAAAGGTTGGCAGAGGCTTGTTCTTGGTCTCAAAACGACATTCCAGCTGGCTACAATTTGTTTCCTTTGTACTGAAGTAAAGCAAAGTTTATATACGTTTAAGTTATTATTACCCCAAAAGTGGGGTCGAAATAACCTTCTAAAAGTGGATAAATATAATATTTGCTACACCAAATAGGACATGCTCCTTGTTCAACATCCTTGTTGGTCTTGGAACAACATTCCCAGCATATTTTAGGGATACACTTAGAGCTTAGGGCTTCAATAACATGATCAACCTAACATTTTCCTTTGGTTTTACAAGGGTTTGGGTTAGGGATAGGGCTAGGACTATATTTGTTTTTCCAGGACCAACAAAACAAAGGATCCAAGTGCATGTCCTACATCTGGCATTTTTCAAAGGCATTGAGTAATAAAGAAATGAACAGTTTTGTATTATCAGCATCAAGACTCCCAAAAAATGCCTTGGAAAATGTAGGCGTTTCGGACGTGTTTGGAACTCCTAGTGTTGGCTATCAGAGCTGGGATCTTTCCAGAGAATACCATTCATCTCATCGTCCTCCCTCTCAGACGCTCCAGTGTCTGAGAGACTCCGAAAAAACGCCCCCATCCAAACGCACACGGACACGCTCCTCCCTCCCCATGGTTTTACAGCAGTACGTCTGCCGAGGAAATGGCACCCTACACCTGCCTCTCTGGCCAATTAGCTGGTCGGAAACAGCAACCTTTGCTCCCAAATTAGGACAAACCACTCATTCATGCCTGTGGGAGTTTTGCCTGTGGCACGGGTGGGCCGCTTCTTACCCGTGCGAGACGGGTAAAGTTGTGGAGATTCAATACAGCTGAACCTTAATTAAGTTTTAGGGAACAGTAGGCAATCAATAAATGATTTTTTGCACTTTTTTTTCTAAGGGATTTCGTGTTTGTTTTTGTATTCAGATTGATTTCATAGGACATTTTTAATGCATTTGTTGAAATGTGATGTGATTTATAAGCTGCCTTCAAGTGTTCCTGGGAATTTTCCACTCACAGTGAACAAATGTGCGTTCTTGTGTCTTTTTTTTACTGGCTAACAAATACAGGACAGTTTTTATCGCGCTAGTGCAAATTAATGAATGGTGAAGGATGTGCTTTATGTATTTCATACTTCTCATGCTACCACACTGATCAGTGGGAAAGAGATTTGTCTCCTTATAAAAATATTTTTCTATAAGCTTTATTGCTATATCGAAGCTACAAAGTGTTGATATAGTATCATTGAGATTCTATTATAGTGTTTACCAATATTTTGAAATAGTTTTTATTTTTATACTTTCTATTTCGATTTTAACTAAAGATTTGGTCATTTTATGGAGTGTTTTCTTTACATCTATAAAGTATTTCTCATTTTTATTTGAGTTTTAGCTGTTTTAGTACATCAAGTTCAACTGAATGAAAATGAGAAATGGTGCCCCCCCCCAAAGTTTTATTTCTGTTAACATTTATATTATTTCAAGTAACAAAAATGTTCTTTCATGGTTTTATTTTAGTTAACTATAATAACCATGAGCTACACAAATGCATATACAATTAAATTAAATTAGTCAAAATTCACAATTGCAACCAGTACCAATTAGCTTCCACTTTGATTCTTTTATTGACAAACCCCCAACTTTGACTTTGGGCTCAAAGAAAATCCAGAGTTTGGCAGTTACGTCTCTCATAAATAAACTATTCTGAACAGAAATAGATCATATGTAGACCAGGTAAAGGAGAAGCTCACCAATTATCTGAAAAATTGCTTCATGTTCTCGCACACTGTGTACTTGATGTCCTTTTGTGGTGTGCAGAGCACTGCTTTGTGAGTCAGCTCAGAGCTGTGTGTGTGTGTGTGTTGAGTCCGCTGCTGACGTGATTAACCCTGCTTAGTTCCACCGCAGACGGCCGGGGCTCTGTAATGAACTCCCTTATTCACTGGCTAATGATTCCCTTTGATCTTCAGCCCCGAGACCTCTGGTCTGCCTCTGCCCTGTGGCGTTCCCATCCTCCCTCCCTGTTTCTTATTCTCTCCTCCTCTTTCTCTCCCAACCCCCTTCTTTATTCATTCGTTTCTGCCCCAAACTACTGCAGTAGACAATCCACACATCAGCATTGGTGAGCTGGAAGTGTGCATGCACAACTTTTTTGGGTTGTTGCCCATTTGTTAGTCTGAATGCCTCGGTCACATTTGATGATGTGTTACAATATCAGTTTTTTTCCCTCTGTGTTTTGCAGTCAAATAAGGTGCCGGTGGTTCAGCCGTCCCATGCCGTTCACCCCCTCACCCCTCTGATCACATACAGTGACGAGCACTTCGCCCCCGGCCCACACTCGGGACACCACCCACAGGACATCAATCCCAAGCAAGGTAAACGCATGCAAACCGCACAAATGCGCTACTGTTGTTCACTGCAAACTATTAAAGTCATTTAAAATCACAATTTAGCAGCTATAACTACGTCTACCATTGGTCTGTTCATTAAGTATTAAATGGTTTTATTTTTATTTTAGTTAACTATAATATCCATGAGCTACACAAATGCATATAAAACTAAATTATATTGTCAAAATTCACAATTACAACCAGTTCCAATTAGCTTCCACTATGATTCTTTAATTGACAAACCCCCAACTTTGACTTTAGGCTCAAAGAAAATCCCTTACGACGTTGTGCACATATCTCATAAATAAACTATTTTGGACAGAAATAGATCATCTGTAGACCAGGTAATGAAGAAGATCACCAATTAACCATTAAGTTGGGCTAACAAGTCATTTAACACGTAAAAAGACATCACCTTTAACTTGAAGCAGTATACATGAATACATGTAACGCATTTTGACATTTCTGTGAAAAACTGAATATTTAGTGGAAAATTATATAGGACGGAGCTTGATTTAATCCATTTTATTAAATTGAAATGTAGGCTTTGATATTAATGATTTAATATTTTTAGTTACATCAGCGGAAAAGAAAATTGTTTTGGATAGGCGAAGGAAGTTAAGGGAAACCGGAAACAATATGGGTAAAAAATAAATAAATTCACCCAAAAATGAAAAATCTGTCATTTACTCACCTTCATGTTGTTCACTTTATTCTGTGAAACATAATATAAGATTTTTTTTTTTTTTTTCAGTACAGTGGAAATCATTGGTTATCAACATTCTTCATAATATCATCTTAAAAAAAATAAATAGGTTTAGAATGACATAAATGATGACGGAATTTTCAATTTGGGTGTACTGTCCCTTTAAGTCTGTTGGAATGTTATTTCCTGTTATTTCCTGGTGTTCTTAAGCACTATTTCTCTAATATCACTGATCCAAAGAGACATGAACTATACACTTACACTTTAATAAGCTAACAATTCATTCTTGGTAGAATCCCATTTTCCCCAAGTCTGTCAAAGGTGCTGGGGTTACAGTTTTAAAGGGGCGTTGAGATTTTTGGCAGGCGTTGTTGCACGCGAACCCAACTCCATATGTGCTCCTTCCGGCGAGCACTCACCTCTGTGGCAGCCGGCGAGGGAGAGGGCAGACAGGATGTGATGAAGTGGAGGAGGTCTGGAGAGCTATAAATAGCCTGAATGAGGCTGCACGCCACAAGCAGATTGGCCAATGATCCAAAACTTGCTCTGTTTTCATACACAAACACAAACATGGAGTCACTTATTCATCAGACATAATACGCCGAGGGCGGAATGGATAATGCACTTACACAAAGAATATGTGAGAGATTAGCCTTTTCAAGATCGTTTTCAGTAAGAATTCAGGTAAATGTGCAGTGTTTTAATGTTTCAGTCCTTTTACTTAGCATAAAAAAGCACAGATAGTCGGCGTGAAATCAAAATAGACCACGTTTACCTTTTAAATATACATTCCTGGTGATCATCTACTGTGCATATTATTCCAAAGTAAAACCTAAATGTTTATTTTCACCATCTTTCTGAAATGATTTTCCTTTTCCGCTGGCTGATGTCATCTAGGCCGTGCATGAGGAAGACAATGATGTTATCTAGTACTTAGCGCAGTAATTTAAAGCCTATTTTAGCCTTTTGCAGTAACAGACCACACATTCTGGGCTCCATGTGAAAGAAAAATGATCAGTTTGGAGATGCAGGGGTTGTTTTTAAACTGAATGTTCTTGCTGTTTGTGTATATATCCCTAGGGCTTTGTTGTCTTCCACGGACACCCTTTTGACAGTTTAATTTAGCCCTAGGGCCTTACTTCACTTTTCCCTCCTCGGTTTAAGTCTTGATACACAAACACTGTCTTGACCTTGGTGCAGATGTGTGTTTGTGTGAGTGTGCACGCGTGTGTTTGGGGTGAAGTTGAGAAGCTTAGTATCGCAGGCCAACTGACATCCATAAGCAGCATGAATCATATCAGCGGGGCTTATTAGAGCAGCGCAAAAGCATTCCTAATTATCCCATGATCCGCTTATGCACCGCACCGGACCGTAGGGCCCAACTGTGCAGCACACATTGATGTCACACTGCTGTTTTCCACATGTGTCTGTCTCACACTAACGCACGTCACTGTCGGTTTCTCATCCGCTTCTTCTTGAATCCTGAAGCAGGTATGCCCAGGCATCATCCTGGACCAGACATTCCCAATTTCTACTCTCTCTCCCCTGGGGGAGTTGGACAGATGACCCCTCCACTGGGATGGTGAGTGCACAAACGGCTACATTTAAAGAGAACGTCGGTTTTCGACAACTGTGAAACGAATGGTTTTGACGTAAGCAGATCATGTTGTATTAGAGCTATTTGTGTAAAGTAGAGATAGAAAATTCCATACATTGGCTATAAATAGACTTATTTTATTTTGAGAGCATGAATATTCAAAAGGTTAAGATTAGCTATGGATACGGATGGTGAATGACACATCAACCCACATACGCATTATTTTTCACTTTCAGGTTCTCTCATCACATGGTACCAGGCCCTCCTGGACCCCATGCCACGGGAATCCCCCATCCCGCCATTGTCAACCCGCAGGTGAAACACGAACCGCATCACGACACAGACCTGATGCACATGTGAGTGTCTCGTCCATTCAGCTGCAAGCTTTCTACAGCATGCTAAAAATACAATCAACGTCTTTATGTTCCCTGATCGCACATATATTTACACAGCACTGATTATTGGCCAATATTAGAGATTTTTTTTATTTAATTTATTGGTATTGGTTAATATGAGATATATTGGCTGAAAGAGTATATTTATTTGTGCATGCTTATTTCCGTCTTCTAGTTAATCTTTAAAAACACTAATAATTTAAAGGTGGGGTAAGCGATATTTGAAAAGCGCTGTTTGTAAGTTAGTCGGACCGACACAAACAACAACAAACATCTGTAGCCAATCACCATTAGGGGGGCGTATAATGGTGGAGGAGAGAGAACGAGCAAGAGAGGGAGATTTTAAGAAAGACTGCAGAAATAGAGATACAGTAAGAGAAAAGCTCTGGAAAATAAAGGGTTATGACCGCGTTAATATTAGAAAAGCTTCCCAGCGTTGGAGAGAGCTAAGCGGGAAGGCCTGAAAACAGACAGGGATGTTGCTTTGATTCTCTCTACACGTGAGTAACACTGGGTTTGAGTGTCATCGTTTGTCAGGAGCTGCTGTGCTGTTGGCAACTAACAACGAAACCCTTGTTTGTAATTGCTAGCGCTGACGACTGCTAAAGAATGCTGTGTTTAGCATCATTGTTAGTGCACTCGTCTCGTATGCTGGTGATCGGGGTTCGAGACCGATTTGGGGCGGGGTGGTTAGGATTGGAGTTTTTTTTTTTTGGGAGGCGGAGCATTGAAGAGAGGGGTGTGTTTGTTTTGGTTGATTTCAAATATCAACAATGTACAACAGCGTTTTTGAAATATCGCTTGCCCCACCCTTAAATAGCTAAATGTTTTATTGTAAGCTTGGCATTGAGAAAGGTCACATTTCCCACTTTTTTCAGTAAAAGCATTTGATTTTATCTTGCTTTTTGACGTCTCTTGTCTTTGGTGGAGTGTGCGGACTCTCTTGGAGTGCCTCTCTAATTGGAATTTTTTGTCTACGCACCTCATATGGACTAATTTTAAGACACAGTGAGTCCTTAGCTACTCCCCTGGTGCAAAATATGAAATGTCTAATCAGACAACAGACAAGCATCATAGCATAAGAAAGAAAATATGAATAAATAAAGAAGTAACATAAAGAAATAAAATAAATGCATACAAGCATGTAGTCCGCAGTTGTTGTTGCTGTTACGTGACGTAGCGGTATCTGACTAGGGTTGACACGTTGGGTGATGACATCATCGTTTCACAAAATATACAGATTGGCTGGCTTTGGCTCTACACACAAAAACGCAAGAGTGTCGGTGTTTTATATTGATCCACATTATTTTTTTTATAGCGGTTTCAGACTCCCAAAACGGCGGATCCGTCTGGACGAAACGCTGATATGATACAAACTTTTTACGTATACAGCTAAACGCCTCTTCGTGTGGACAAAGCCTTAGTCTGCTTAAACCCTGCCCATGCAAGCCTCCACTTTTGAGTGCAACGTCCACATCTCGAAATCCCACCCTACATTTTTTCAGTAATCTGTCAATATGAATCAAAAGATCTGTTGCTACTTTCCTTTCATTGCGACTTTAAAACTATTGATTTTTAGTTTTTCTGTTTTATTTTTTTATTCATTCACACAAAATATAATAGAACAGTTTTATATTGGCCATTTATCGGTCAGCTCAAATTTGTATTTTTGGTGCATCTGATTTCAACGATTCTGAGTCGTGCAGTTGGCAAGAGGAATCAGCTCTAGGTCACCAATGGGAGTGAAACACTGGGAAACTCTCGTAGACTAGAAAGAGGGAATATGAAGGTTTGGTTGCCATTACTGGTGAAGTAATCTCTTTGCATGAAAGCACCCAACTGGACATAATTAAAAGCCGCTGCTAGCTTTTCGGCACTGGCTCCCAGATTGTTCTCTCATGCAGCTTTCTGATTGGTGGTTGGAATCAGACATTCGGCGCTCTCACACGCCATGGCGTCGCTGTGGCAGCCGCTTTCGCACCTCCCTCTGAGCGGTTTTCCCCTTTGTATTTCCCTGTATCACTTAATAATTCTTCCCCCCTTTTTTTTTAACTCTTTCCTCCTCCTGTTTCTCCAGGAAATCTCAGCATGAGCAGAGAAAGGAGCAGGAGCCCAAAAGACCTCACATCAAGAAACCTCTAAACGCTTTCATGCTGTATATGAAAGAGATGCGTGCCAATGTGGTGGCCGAATGCACGCTGAAGGAGAGCGCCGCAATCAATCAGATCCTCGGCCGGAGGGTACGTATATGGTTAACGCCTTGGGGTATCTTGCACCACGAGACTTCCTTCACGAAGGGGTCTATCATAGTTAGCACATCTGTATAACTCAATAAAACAAGTACACCATCACACAAGCTTGGCGGTTCAGAAATTGGGGCCTTTGGGCAGGTAGCTGGTTTAACTGTGTATTCCTCCTTTTTCGGAGTTGGAAAAAGAGGAACCGTTAAACATATTTAATGCTTTATGGCGGTTTGAGGCGGCTAGCCACAGCAAAGGACCGTTTTGCGGCGGTGTGGGGTAATTGCACCCTGACATGGTTTGAAGTAAAGCGCCGCTAAATTGGAACCAGTGTTTTGATATGAAATCAAAGTTTCGTGTTTTTTTTTTTTTTTTTTTTCTTCTCTCATCGCTGCATATGTTAATCTCTTCATCATGTTCCATTCCACCCCCAGGCACGTGCACACACACACACAGATTTACTCGTGCACACACACACACACGCACGCAACATTTCAGTTAACAAGGATTTTTAGCCAAACACCAGCATGCGTCTCTTTGGAAGGAACTTAAAAGTGCATGTCAGTAATTGACTACTTTTTTCCCCCCTCTCTCTAATCTCCCTCTGCACCGAACAGTGGCATGCTTTATCTCGGGAAGAGCAAGCTAAGTATTACGAATTAGCCCGCAAGGAACGGCAGCTCCATATGCAGCTTTACCCAGGATGGTCTGCCAGAGACAATTATGTAAGTGTCCACACTAACACACTGCCTGAGAGTGAGAGTTGTGTCGTGTGTTGATTGCATGACAGTAAATATAATGCTCGCAGTGAATGTCTTCAAAAGTGAAAATATATGCATACTTGCTACTACAGATGACACGATTCACAAGTCTATGTTGTTTGTTTTGTAGTCCGAATGTTAATTTTCACGAAAAACTGTTGTAAAACAAGTAGGTTTGGTTACACTTTATATTAAGGTGTCCGTGTCCAAAGAACTGAGTAATAATAGTTAACTACACGTACTTACTATAAGGTTAGGGTTAGGAATTGGGTTGGTTTAGTTGCATGTAATTAAGCATAATTTAAGTTATTACTACAGTAACTACATGTAACGTGTAAAAAGGACACTAAAATTGTAACAGTGTAACCGTAGGTCTAAAAAGTCTAAAATCTCATTCAAATATATATTTAAATAATGCAAATATTCACAAGATAGATAGCAATTTGTTGTATTTAATTAAAAAAATATCAACTTGGCCTTAACAAAAAGGCTGATCATTGTTTTACAATGACTTCTATTGATGGTTATTCAGATAATTTTTTTGAAGGATTTTTATTTGGACTCATTCATGAAACGTGAGCAGAACAAATTTGTGTAAATTGTTCAAAAAAGGGCTTTTCTATAAATTATTGCATTGAATGTAATAATTTACAAACAAAGGGTTTTATGGCTGATTTACACATCCATTTTTCTTGAGTTTCATAAATGAGGCTCAGAAACACAAGCAAAAAAACTAAATGGTAATTATTGTGCAAATTGTTTGCACTGAAAGTGATTCTTTACATAAGAATGGTTTTATGATAAATTTGTTCTGCTCGCGTCTCAGAAATGAAGCTCAGAAATGAGCAGAGTGAATTTGTGTAAATTGTTCTTGAAAACGCGAATTATTCCAATTTTAGTAATGTTGGTTTTACGACTGATTCATGAAACACAAGCCTGATAAGTTTGTGTAAATTGTTTGTAAAAATGCAAACAATTTACGTTTTCATACAAATGTTTTCATGAACAATTTACTCAGTTCTTCAATTGTTGAATTAGGATGTTTTTACACAACGATTCTAGCCATAGAATTCATCCATTCAGAATTCATCCAGTCAGCTTATGGTACATGAATGAGGCCACTTGCATCTTGTTATAAGCATTTCATTGTGCCAAAATTTTTGGATGTGATGTGAATAGCCATTTTACTTGGTGTTTTCATGTGTAACTGCCTTAGTGTCGCTCTGTCACAATCTGAACCTCAGTCAGAAAAGCTGGTGGTTTTCCAGAAAGGATATAATGCTAACATAATGCTAACTCAATAGTATTAACTTTATACAATTATTCCTTTAGTTTGCACATGTGTGGCAGATATCAAGGCAGTAGGCTTGTAGAATTCACCTCCAAAATGTATGGTGTGAAGTTTTAACCGGCATAAATCTCACTCGATATGAAGTGCCAGGATGTGATGCTAAAACTAAAACCTGGCTTTCACACTAATCACCAAATGGAAAAGCAACAGGACTAAAACGAAACACTTCAAAGACAGATGAACTTTCATCTCCACTTATATATTAGTGGTGGGAGCACACTTGTATTTAATAGTGCTAAGGATTCTGAGCGTATCCCTGCTCTGTCATCAACGCTTCTACTGCTCTGGGCTTCTTGGTTCTGTCAGCCAGGGCTAGAATACACAGATTAGTGACTGAATAAGTGGATTATCAGACTTTACAGCAGGCAACCAAAGCGTGGCTCATATTGGACTGCAAAATGACAGTGCGGCACTATCTATACCTATAGTCATCCTGCCAGGGGATTTTGGGTAAGCTACAAATCCTAAAGCAGTCCAGACTTCTCACTCTGGAGGAGTGTTTGTCGTGTCAATTGGAGCAGGGGCAGATGTTTGATTCTTGTTTAACTTTCTGATTGGTGATTAGAACATGGAATCCAGAAGAATTAGGAAGGATATTTTATTTTATTTATTATTTTATTTTATTACAGTGCAGCTTACTAAGGAGTATTTTTTTCAATTGACAAATGGCAGAAGTGTCATGCTTTCGTGGCGGCCCTTTAAATATTTCTCTGGCTGTTTTATAGGGAAAGAAAAAGAAGCGGAAGCGGGAAAAGATCCAGGAACCTGCCCCAGGTAAGACTCAGAAACCTTCTATTCTGGCTGTAATATGTCCGATTTCATTAATGTACACACTAACTTAGCTAATGTCACTTAGTTTGTGTAAATGGTAACAAGTGGTTAATGATGGGATGCCACGTGCTCAATATATGCTTTCACACAGCGAATTCAAACCATAAAAGAACATTTCTAAAGTCAACATGAACATTTATGAATTTATGACTGTTGGTTGCCTGAAAATCCACAAGTCTGCAGTTTTACTGTTCTGTACATTTTCTTTAATTTGTAATTTTCACAACATTATGAACAGTACACCCCACCCAACCACTCCATCTTTCCATCTTCTCCTCACATTTAAGTCTTTAGGATTAGTCTGTTTTAAAGTCCACATGCTTCCTTCATTGTTTCTAAATGTTCTGGCCTTTTTATAAATGCATTTGAAATGTGTGCTTGTACAATGTATATCTGGCACTAAATCTAGATCATTTAGAGTTGTGTATAATGGAATTAAATGGATAGTTCACCCAAAAATTAAAATGGCATCTGGCATCATTTACACTCCCTCGTGTTTTTCAAATGGATATGACTTTATCTTTTATGGAACACAAAAGGTGAACTTTGGAAGAATGAGGACTGGGGCTGTCTAGCTACAAAATGACAAAAATGCCATAAAGCTCTCTTTAAAGTGTCCATATGACTAATTTATAGTGATGTTTAATTTGTGAATGGAACGTTCTTATGAGTCAGATCTTTTCAATAAATCGTTTAACAAGAACCATCCTGAATGATTCGTTCAGCACATTATTCAGATTTTCTCCCTTTGTGTTCATTGGAAGAGAGTAAGTCATAAAGGTTTGAGATGACATGAGGATGAGTAAATGATGACAGAATTTTCATTATTGGTTGAACTGTTCCTTTAATGAACAATGCTGATGTGTTAAATGTGCCAGCAAATTATGTTTGTTGGCCCTACATTGACAATTAAGACCAGAGATGGACTTATATATGTTACTTGGAGGCACATCCTGGTAATTAAAAGCTACGATTTCCTGCAGGTACAGGCCAGAGAATGAAAACGGCGTACATCTGAACAATGGTAAGAGCCTCTTCTGTACCTCTGGTCTGATTGAGTCATGATTTTCTAATGTGGTTCTTGGCAATCAGAAATACATGAGACTAATCCTAAAGGCAAACCTTGAGTTCACCAATCAACCATTCACTGTTGTATTACGAAAGCTGTTGTTTGCATTGTGTGTGTGAGCGCTATTGTTAAAGGGTTTACTCTTATGAACATACCGATGAACTGTTGTGACAAGTCATTTTTCTTTCCTAACTCTGTTTAAGAACTCCATTACATCCCTTTTCCTGTACACTGATGTGTGGCTTGTGGCATTGGGTGGCGAGTTAGTATTTTCAGAAGACCGATGCTTTTATCAAGCGTACCATTTGTTTGAAAGATCACAGAACAGAATAATCTCGACAAAGTCGGCTCAGAACATCAAGTCCACACTATCAGGTTTCTTTCCTCATTCATTCCTTCCATCATTAATATTTGGCATGCACCATTAACATACAATCCTGTGGCTCACGGCCATGTTTGACTGGCGCTTTTTTGAGAACATTTGGAAACTGGGATGGTTTTGAAAGAGTCGACCCAGATGTAAGCTAACTCTCTTAGCATTCACCCATATGGCCCCCATGTGTTATCTAGCCAACCCTGTGAATGAATGAAGCCCTTGCCAGCAAATTTGGCTTGCGCTTTGCTTTTTAATTTTTTAGCAATTAAACCAGCAACTGGCCTAAAAGAATTTAGTTCTCTAAACAAAGAAGAGAATCCTTTCCGTCATGTGAAAGTCTTTCAGCATCGAGGACAGTAGTGAGCAAGAGAACATATCTATTTTCCCTCTTAAGTCACCCCACATCTTGTTTTTGCACTTCTTTTTGTCATGAAAGCTGCACAGATGTGACAAATATGGTCCTTCCCAAAAAGCTACAAGACAAAGGTTTTACGTTTGATCAGTTCACTTCCCTGTGGCTCCCGAACACAAATTGGACCGTTTCACACTCTCTTTCTTCTTTTTTCTCTTTCTGTGGGCTGCAAGAGCTTTGAAAACGCAGCTAAAAGGCGCTCTATCTTCGGTTCAGTAATTAGTGAACTGGGGATTGACGCTCCAGCTGATTCATCGTGACAACCTTAAACTAATATACATAAAACAGAGAATATTGCCACTGCTTGTCAATTTATGCAGATCCGACAGACTGCGAAACATCAAATTTGTCTTCATTTATTCGCCTTACAAATGACAAATGTACACTTTAATACTTTGAAATAAAGTGATAACATTTTTGATAACTGATGGGATCATAATAGCATGTACATAGTGCAAAAAAATCCTATTCTTAACGAGTATATTTTGTGCTTGTTTTCCAGGTGAAATATCCAGTTACAAGACCCTAAAACGAGATAAATTTACCTGAAGCACCACTAAGATATTTTTAGAGAATGAATCTCTATTCTTTAAAACAAATAGAGCAAAAACAGCAATACTGTCAAATATTATTACAATTTAAAATAACTGTTATCTGTTTTGAATACATTTTCAAATGTAATTTATTCCTGTGATCAAAGCTGAATTTTCAGCATCATTACTCCAGTCTTCAGTGTCACATGATCCTTCAGAAATCATTCTAATACGATCATTTGATGATCAAGAAACATTTCTAATTGTTATCAAAGTTGAAAACCGTTGTTCTGCCATATTTTTGTGGAAACATTACTTGTTTCCCCCAGGATTCTTAGACAGTTCAAAAGAACAGCATTGATTTCTTTTGTAACACTATAAAAAGCTTTACTGATCACTTTAATCAGTCCTTACAGAATAAAATGATATATAACGGTATTGTACATTCATTCATTTTGAATGGTTTTGTACATATACTTTAAAAACAATTAAAATCTTGATTTAATAATGTTTGGATATTTTCCAGGAAAACGAGTCAAAAAGGACTAATTAAAAACATGTTTGCAGTGTATCTATTACTAGATGTCACAGGAATTCAGTATGTGTGTGTGTGTAAGACATTCAGGGTGGAAAATAGGGGATTTCTCAGGGAGAAAACAAGTTTTTTATTTTTGGTCTGAAGGACTGGCTCGGCCTTTATTAGATGCCTTATGACACATAATCCTTAACTCTTGACTTAAAAACAAAAATGCACATTGGAGTAATTTTAGGTTATAGAATTTTCTTCCTCGCACATCCCACTTTTCCTGCTCGTAACATTTCCACATCCTCTTGTTCTTAACTGTGTCTGTTTCTCAGATTTATCTGTGAGAGCTTTTGTCTGACTAACCCTTGTGATTTGCAGGCTTTGAGATTGTTATCTGAGCTGGGGCATACATGCCCTCAGTGTTGTTACTTTTTTGCCACTGTGCATTTTTTTTTTTTTTTTTATTGGGAATGGGGAAAGCCATGTAACAATGCTGGTCTTTTAATGGAAGCTGGCGCTGAAGATGCAGTCTTAGTCATTCAAAGAAGCCAAGGTTGTGAGTCACGACAGTCTGGCACATTTCAACATGCTGCTTTGTTGCCACCTGGACATTGACTCTGTGTTACGATGACTGTTCTGCGGCGTTTCACTTTTGATTTTTATGGCGTCATTCTTCGCCCGAGTTTGATGATGTTGGCAAGCCCCTATATGAGGCTTACCGTACTATTGGGAGTGTTCGGCCAAAGGTTTGAAAGCTTTCAGTGTTCCAGAGGTTGACAATAGTGGGGCAGTGTGGGAAACCGTTGGAGGTACTGGGCACTTTGGAGGTCATAGCCTGCTCTGTGAAGCAAGTGCTGCTGGACAGCTGTGCCCGAATCGGGTCGTCTTTATCCAGCTCTGTGTCTGTGATGAGTGAGGCCAGAAGTCAGATGTCAGCCTTTGATGAAAAGGCATGAGAGGGAGAAACTGAAAGTCCCTTGTGTGCTGATGAGAGCGCCCTGTCTCTCTTCTTAATGTCCACTCTGCCTCTGGCACATGAATGGCAGAATAACTGATACTCTTTGTGCCTGAAAACCCTTTCAATTTATAGAAAGCTGGAACGAAGTACCTTGAGTTACTTTACCAGAAATGTTTGGATTGGAAAGGTTGGACCTGCATGGATAAAAACGCGTAACTAGAGTCAGGGTTGGGCAGAATTCAAAGAATTGGTTCCCTTTCAATTCATGAGTGTAAATTTTAATTGAATGGCCACATCACACAGGAAGTTGAACTGGAATTTCAATTCAACTGACAAGAACAGGGATTTACTGAATTTACTCCGGGAAATGGGAAAGTGTTCTTCCACCCTACTCAACAAATTGTAATTATCAAGTATGATGAAATGTATAAACAATACAAATTTTATAGGGGGCATTTTCATCTATCTGTCTGTCATCTATTGCTATCTATCTGTCTGTCTGCTATCTGTCTGTCTGTCAAGACTTTGTCTGTTTTTAAAATTTCAGACAAGACTTTGTTTTGACATACTTTGCATTTCTAGGAAAAAAGTTCAGTTAATTTGTATAGTTCCACAATCAAAAAAATTGTTTTCTACCTCAATCCAAATTCAAGAACTGCCTTCTAGTTGAAAATGAATTCTCAATTCAATTCAGCGCAACGCTAAACCCTCAAGTATGAGTCACTGTCAATAAACTGGTTAATATCACTGAGCGCAGCGGAAACCCAGAGGTTTCCTTCCTTGTATTGCTGCCAAGAACCTCTGCAGCGCTATAAAAAGAGAGTCTGGGAGTTGCTGGTATGTAGGTGCAAGGAACAAACTTGCAGAAATTGTTGAATTCAATATGCGAATCACCCCCATCAGATCCTTCATATAGATCATTGGATGGTTCCAGATGTAGACCCACTGTAGAACGCCAAGCAGCAGAGGAATCAGTAAACCTTGTGGCGTCTACTACGTTTCCTCTGTCGCTCTCGCTCTTCCACGCCCCAGCCATCGTCTGCTCTTTTCTGGAGTTCCTCTCCTAGGGAGTAAATCTGGCTCCTATTGTGAAAGCAGGCGTAACCCCCGCTCCCCGTCCCCCCGCTCCTCCTTTGAAGCGTCCGGGCGGTGGAGGGGAGCAGTCATTGTGCTGCTCTTTGATAGTGCCGCTCAGGCTTTGCAGGAGCACGTCGTTCCCGGGCTCCCATCCCACTGCTCCTCAGATGTGGGAAGACCCCACTCAAGCCTTCGTGTCCCCTACCCTCACCTGATGTTTTTTGTTGTTGTATTGAGGGTTTTATTGAGGTGAACATTCTTTCCTCTGCCTTTTTAGAGGGATCACAGCAGAAAGGCTGCAGCCACGGCTGGTTTGTAAGAGTTTTCCCCTTCTTTAATGTTACTGTCTCAGGGCCAAAGGAAGTGCTGACTGAACCAAGCGGTTTGTCTAAATCCGATTTTTCATCCAGGTGCTGTTTTTATTACTCAGGCCGGGGTTTTTTGAACCCGTCCTCCTCCTCCTCGCAGATCATTGGTTATAGTGCCTGTTGAATTTTTATGGACTCCTTGAAGGACGCTGCCAAACCAGAAACGAAGCCAAGTGCTACAACACAAGGTCACTGGTCCAAAGTCAGTTTGGTGTGAAAGTGGACCTTTTCAGCTGACTAGGCTTAACACAACCCAGATTTGAGCTCTTCGTCCTTACTCCCATTCCCTGCCAGTGTTTCATCGTAAAGCTTTGAACATTCTCCAGTTCCGCACGTACAGCTACAGTAAGTGTCTGTAGAAACAGTTGCTTTACACCAGAATTGAGATTTTTAGGCACCCCTCTAAAGCCTGGATACATAGTTTTTCTGGCTGTTGTTACTTCTAGCAGTTCAACGTTCTCTTTGACCCTGAGCCCACGTTCGAAGCATGCACACTGTTTTGTAATACTTCACCTGACCTGTAGAGGAGAGCACGGTTTTGTGTCCGCTTTATGCTGTCAAACTCAAGATGTACAAATCTTTCTACCTCTTTGCACATCTTTTGTTGTCATTTTCACCCTTGACTTGAGTTTTTTATTTTTGTACTTTGAACAAGTTTGTCCTCAAGACAGAATATATTTACACTTACTTGAGATGCAGCATTGCACTATTTATATATTTAAAGTTTTTTTTTTCAGAGAATGTATTTTTAATACAAAATGCATTTTCTAGAAGCGATTTTTTTTATTTATTTTTAAATCTTGTTTTATGTTATATAGATTTTGTAAGTGTATTTTGTCACTGTGCACTGGCAGATTTGTTTTTTTACTTTATATTTAAAATGAAAATAATTTTAACAATCCTTTCCAGCCATTTTTGTTTTTCAGATTTGCAGACTTAAAAAAACTAAACAAACTGAGTATTCTTGGCTAATTTCAAGTAAAAAATAACTAAATGCATTATAATATGAATGTTTTATCTTACTGCGCTGTAAACAAAAATATATAAAAAATATTGTCCGCATATTTTTGGACAATTCATTGACAATTTTTGAAATCAACTTTCCAACTGTTAGTGCTGCCTCCTAGTGAACCCACCAATTACTGCACATATACGCAGTTATAACATTTGACCTGCGCACAGTGAAAATTTAGCGGCAAACGTAAAACCGCAGCCCACTTTCTCCCGTTTTTCAGAACAATATTTTTTTCTTGCTCTCTGACCACATCAAGCCGCCTTCTCTGGTTTTTGTGGAAAAGGAAGGGTTAGACCGGGGGAAGGAGGTGTGTTGGTCCCAGCTGCAGGCTTTTTGATTTGCCCCGGGAGGTGAACGGGCCAATTGAGTGACACAGGGCCATGCCTGTTATCTTAACCTCCCACACTTCAAAGAACAGCCTCGCTACCGCAGAGCGAGCCGAAGAGAAGGACGGAGAGAGGCTGGCCCTCGAATACAGAGGAGCGTTTCATTTCCTGCGAGCAGGGCCTCGACATTCCTCAGCGCCAATGGGAAGTAGCTCTTGAATCCCTGCGTTTGTATCAGAAAGGACTGTAAAGCGTGGCCCGACGGCACCGTCCTAACCTCTCCAAACACCCCGACGCGCCCCCCCCTCCCCTTCCAACAGGAGGCTGGCGGGGAAAGGCAGGAAAGCATGCCAATTTTTTCATCTGTGGCCGGGAAGGAAAACGCTCTCCAGGAAGGGGGCGCAGGGCACAGGGAAGCTTTGAGATCATAGGATGAAAAGGGTGGGCAAGGGGAGGTAAATAAAAGCGTCCCCGCTCACTTTATTCTGTGACTCTTTCTCTATCCTCGTTCGACACCAGGGTCAGATCTCCCTGGAAAAGTAGTTGCCTTTCATCCACATGTGGTAAAGCCATCCACATGGGTGTACGAGTGTATTTATGTGTGAAAGTGGTCCAGGGTGGAGTTGTGGAGCAAAACTGACATCTCGCTGAAAAAGGTTGCGTTCGACCTCCGCTCCAGGGAGGAGCCCGCTACTAGTCTTGCATTTTATCTGTCTCTCTCTTCTATCTCTCTCTTTCTCTCTCTCGCTCCATCCATCAGAGGTTTGCTCCTGTATTCCTGCTTCTCACTTTGATCAGGAATTCCATTTGATGCACTTCTGAAATAGCCCCATACAGCTCGTCGACCAAAATAGTCTGATACATTTAATATTTCACATCTCAAAAAGGGATTCTGATTGGACAAACAGTTTGTGATGAAAAACTTTGGGCTTCTGAGAACACGATTCTTGATTAATGTTGGACGAGGGGATATTTTTTTCTTTCAAAATGGCATGCTTGGGGGCGTTTTTGAGTGTGCCAATTTGTTATAAACTTGTTTTTGCTCTAAATGTCCTCATGTGCAATACACAAATCATAATGCGTGGGAAAAAATCAGAAATTAGACTAAAATTTGATCTTGCTAAATTCTTGTGTACTTGATGTACAAAATGTACTATGAATTGTTACTATGTTACTATGAATTGTGACATTTTGATTATGATATTGATTTACGAATAAAATGATAATATGGTAATGTGCCTAATTTGTTGCAGGTCTGAAATGTGTATTTATTAAAGGGATAGTTCACCCTAAATCAAAATCATCACTTGTTCCAAACAAAACGTTTCAGTAGTTTTTTTTATGGAAGCTTGTTTCCGCCACAGAATAGAAAAAAAAAAGAAGTAATTACGACTTTTTTCTCGCAATTGTGAGTTTACATCTCAGAATAATAAACTCAGAATGCAGAATTGCGATAAACAATTCTGAGAAAAAAAGTCGCAATTATCTTTTAATTTAATAAATGTTTTATTCTGTGGCGGAAACGAGGTTCCATAGTTTTTGACCATATAATGAAAGTCATAGGGGTCCAAAACAGCACTGGGCCGCTGACTTTCACTGTATGGACCCAAAACATAATTAAAACATTACGAAAATGTTGGCAGAATTCTCAATTTTGGGTGAATTATTCCTTAAAGTATAATAATATATCATTTGTAATATCTAACCACGTTTTCCTCTCCATTTGTGTTCTACAGGAGGAAAACGGACTTCTTTTTCCTCTTGCAAAGCAAAGACAGCAGCTACAGGCCCCCTTTTAGAGATGGAAGCCTGCTAGACTCCTCAACCTTTCACCCCTCCGTCACCTCTTGACCCCTGAGGAATATCCAGAGGGTCCCGGTCCTTGAATCTGCTCCTCGGCTGCAGGCGCTGCTGTAGAGACGTTGAACTGAGAACAGACAATCACCAACACAGGCCCTCACGCAGACCCGTGAATACCTTTTTTTGTTTTGTTTTTTGTTTTCTGTCCTGAATTCACTCCCGAAGCCGAAGGCGTTGCACTGATTATGTTCCTCGACCGTTTGTAAAGCGCACACATGGCCACATGTACACAAACACACACGTTTCCTACACCTGTTCCTAAGTTATTCTAAGTTATTTGGCACCTCTGTCTCTTCTGTGTGTTCACGACGTCACTCCCTCACTTCCTCTCGCGCCCCGTAAAATGTAGCATCGCGGGAGCCCGACACGCCACACAACGTTCTATCGCAACATTTTAGGGATCACGCGTTGCCCTGGAAACAGTCTCCGTAGGTTGCGTTTTGCATTTTGACACATTGCTGCAAAAAGGGTCGATGTTTTGATTTCTCCTCAACATCTTGGGTTCAAGTTTATTTTGAATGCTTTTTTTATTATAATTCTTTATTTTCATTTCTTGGTGTATATTTTAAGTGATTTTTTTTTAATCATTATTATATATATATATATATATATATATATATATATATATATATATATATATATATATATATATATATATATATATATATATATATATATATGGTATACGAAATAAGCTTGGAGACAGGAAAGCCATTTTTCTTGTTGAAGCGTCTTGCAGAAATAACATTTGAAAGTCTTCTTTTTGATAACTATTTGTAACGGATATTGACTTCTCAGTCTCTACTTGCGCAGATGTAAAATAATGCTCAATGTGTACTTTTTAAAAAGAGATGTCTGGATGTCACTGTTTCTTGGTATTTTTGCAGGCAACATTAGGACAAAGGTGAAAAGAGTACAGTAGGTACCCCAGAGGCCTATATTTTATTGATCTAAATTGACAAATGAAGCAGATATATCTATATATATTTACCCCAGCACTTGGCAGTCTTTCTTTAATTGCAATGTACCTCTGTCTCTCTGGTAGGTAATAGAGTGGTCTTTTACCATGTTTATTCCATGCAAACATTTCCACATTTTATTCTTTTTAATTATTCTCTTTTAGCATTCTCAGATGTTTTTTTTTTTTTTACATTCATTGTCATATTTTGAATCGTTAACTTGGCGTAGCATTTTGCTTCCAAGTGGTCACATTCGAACTGTTTCAACATGTCTTTTTTTATGAAAATAAATAGGCATCTTTGACTGAAAACGATTGCAGTATGTTTATTTTATTATATACACTGAAATATTTCTCGCATTTCTGCGTCCTACAAGAAGCATTAGGAATTATAGAATATATCCGGTGGATCTCTGGGGAAACTTCAAACGGCTTCTTAAAATCAACGAGAAATAAAATGCAGCAAATGTTCATTTTAATATGCATTTGAATATTCATTCGGCCTTAAGTACATGATAATAAGGGATGATTTGCAATATAGCTAAAATAATTAAATGGCCATTCATTATACTCCTGACAAATGCTCAAATTGGGGGTCTACAATTATATAAAGCATCATTTTTAATCTTTAAGTCTTTGAGTAGGCACGCTGAATGCAATGGCAGATTCACGATGACAGACAGCACACAGAACTGTGAATGTAGGATGTTCTGCATAAATGTTTTTAGAATCAGTAAAGCTCACCGTCACCGTTGACGTTTATGCTACTACAGTGCCACCTCATGCATGAAACACTGCCATCTGAGTTATGGACATAACACATAATGTTTTAAGTGTAGTTCTTAATAAAATGCTTGTCATTTCAGCCTATATGATTCACAATTATACAGAATTCTAATTGTTAACAGTCTTTTGTTCTGTCTTGATGCTTTTCTGTGGGTGTTGTGCTCATGTTTG